>BRZM01002412.1:7990-18590 GCA_033238685.1 Lates japonicus | reverse complement strand
AGTAGACAGCAAAAAAAAATAATGAAAAAAAAAAAATCACCACAGAAAGCTGTTGTCTGCTTTACTATACAGTTCAATGGGTCCTTAACCTTTTGGGGTTGCTTTGAAAAGAATGAAGAACTGTAAGTGCACTAATTATTGCTTGAAAATGTCACATGAACACAGTCATACAAATAATCTTACACACTGAGCAGCTAGATTGGTTGCACTGTATTTATTTTTCTAGTCAGCTTTGTGATATTCTTCACCTGATAATACTTTATTACTGATTTTCCTTTAAAGATAACCACCATGCTAGGCTTTTCAGAACAAGTGTAACACCCGTGCTTGTTTAATAACTACTCACAGTGCCATTTACAAGGTGACTGTGGACATGTTTAAATGGACATATTGTAAACTTTGCTTCCATTGTAAAGTTGGACTTTGGATACGACAAAGACTTCTTCCACACATGGTCAAGTGCATAACACTTCTTCTCGAGACTCATGTAGAATGCTGTCATAGCTGTCAAGAAGTAACCTTGAGCACAGTGCTTGAAGCTGCAAAGATTTCCTTATAAACTCCAGCAGCTCACTTCTACAGGCCAGGAATGTGAAGCTTTCAAACTCATTAGCAGTTGCGTGAATATTTGAAATCTGCATTGTTTACTCAATATTTCTGTTGTTGTAGTTTTCCTGCTCCCCGCTTTTCATTGTCAATCCATGGAACAGCATGGCCTGGGTGTACTAGGCATTTACAATGAGTTAAGTAGGAGGAGTTCATTTTAGTCCTCAGGGTTCTGGAGTGAAAGTGAGCTCATTGCGCAAACAGCCAGTGGCTTGGTTAGATAGATGGGCATGAAAGTCTCCTGGGTGAATCATCGGTACAAAGAGAGCAATGCTGAAAATATCTGTTTCTTTGATTAGAAAGTCAAAATATACCAGCCTGTACATTAAAATTTAAGTAAGAAGTGGCTATGATTTCCTAAAGATTTGCCTTTTGGTATAAAACATGATCAAGAACTTAGAATTATATTACATGCTCAATAATGAGAAGTGGAGTTAAAGATTATGCATTTAGAAAATTATAACACGGTCTGCTGCTCAGCAGCTTCTTCTACATACTTAATAGGAGGCAGGCTGATGGATATCATGGTATTTAGAACTGCATCTATGACAAACTGAAAGGGGAAAAACACTTGATTTCTCGAACTGGTGTAAGAGATGATCAAACCAACAGCTGTATGCAAATCTATACTATTGCTACATGACCTGAAAGACTCATGTGAGGAATAATGAGATCGTGATGAAAACGACTTTAGAAATGGGAATTTACAGTGAGAAAAATAATAACAGAACCAGCAGCTCCTTATGCCCCAGTCACTTCACACAGTAAATGTTTCTATGGGAACTGGGTTGCTCTTCCCTGCACCTAACCTGAAGCTGCAGACATAATTGTTATGTGGGATGACTGTGACTCAACAGGTGAAACAGGTTGTCCGTGTCACCAGGGAGGTTTGATCCCCGGCTCCTCTGTCCTCACGCTCCTGGTGAGGCCAACTCCTTGAGCAGCTTGCCTCCACCCGGTGGGCAAGCATGAATGAGAGACTGTAAAGAGCTTTAGATGAAAGGTAGAACAGTCTATTTCATTTAACAGAATTATCAGCTTCAGTAGCGTTTATCATGTATACATACACAGCATCCTGCTGAACCCACAGGGCACCAGCAAACTGTTTTCTACTGCAGGCTGCAGGTGCAGTGCACTGCTATGTGCAAATACTCTCCCACAGAGAAAGATTTTGCTGAATTTGTGACTGACAGGCGCTCCCCACGAAATAACAACAGGCTGCAACTGCGGGGTTAACGAGCACACTAATTGGGGATGAGCCTATTGGATGAGGATGACTTTACTGGCCATTTGTCTCGCTGCCTTTCCTTTGTTTCTTGTTCATCTGCTGCTCTCTCATTCACTTTTTTCTAGCCTTCCAGTCTCCCTCCACAACACGCCCCTCCCTCTCCTGTTTTGCAGTGTTTCTATGGAGCTGCCTCACTTTTTAAAGCCAGGGAAGAGAAGAGAAAAGAGAAGGTGCAGCATTAATAAAAAAAGTACTTTTTTTATACCTATTTGGAGATAGAGAGAGGGAGAGAAAGAAAAAGAGAGAGCAAGCAACACACAATAAATTTAAGGGCATCTATTCATGTTTTTTAATCCGCACCTTTGATTCTACAATTTTACATTACGAGAATTTCAAACACCTTTCATACTTTTCCTCTTCTCTGCTGAAAATCAGCAGGCTGCAGGTGTGCTTGCAAGATAAAGATCAGGCAGTAAAGAGAGGGAGGGTAGTTGTGTCCATAAAGAAGTAGGTATGGATTGGCCTAGATAGCAGTAGAGAACACACTGGCTTGGACACACAGGACTTACTTTCACTCCTGACTGTTTCATTTTTTATTTAACTTTTTTCATCAAAGCCAGGCTGCTGCCTCTTTGTCCCCACACATATCTTCCCTTTCCCCCATTTTTCCTGTCTGTTATTCTTTAATCTAATGCATTTTGATATTAGGCTCTTTTATTTAAGCTTGAAATTTCTCTCCCTCCCTTTCCTCTTTCCCTTCATCCTCCACTGTCTATGTCTCTCTCTCTCTCTCTCTCTCTCTCACACACATACTGAATACACGCATCCAAACACACATTCTCCAGTCAGACCAGTGCCCGTCAGTGTGCGGCTCCTGTGATGTTGCTGATTGTGCAGAAAGCAGCCGACTGCTGCATCAATCCCATGTTGTTACATCCACAGGCAACAGAAAACACTACAGAGTAAGCCGAGCCAGCAAGATGAAGAGAGAGAGAGCGTCGACTCTCTAGAAAACTTTCTTTTCCCACAAGTGAACAAGGGACAATAAGAGATATGCAGAAAGGGAGACAGGGAGGGGAGAAAGAAGAAGGAGACAGCGCTAATGAGAAAGGTGAAAAGGGACAGGAGATGAAGATGAAAAGGCCTGAGCAAGAGAAAAGAAGGAGAGAAAGTGACAAAGGGGGGAGAAAGGATGAGGAAGAGAGAAGCTGAGACACTGTTCAGTCAGACACTATTATATTATGAAACCTTTGTGTGGGTGTGTCATTGCAGAGTCCTGGAGAGAGGAATGTGACTCAGTGATTGTGCCTTTGTGTGTGTGCGTGTGCGTGTGTGTGTCATGGCTGCTAGTCTCTCGAGACATGGGGTGTCTGACCTGTGGTTTGTTTTTTAATGCACAATTCTTACAATATACCACACACACATCCTTTAAAAGTGCCAGTGTTAAAGCAGCAAATGCAATTCAGCAAGACTTCATATTTTAATTAATGGTGTTGTATTTGGAGAAGACACTGCTACCTGCATATTTAGATGAAACTGCAAGCACAACATTCAGCATTATTTTGTCTTTTATGTGAACGTGCTGGACTTTATGCGTCCAAAATGCTTTATCAGGACACAAGCTATATGTTAAAAGGAAGGAAACAAAAGAAAATGATGAGTTATACTGTACTATTCCATTCAGCGTTTGCATTTTTAATGTTGAGAGCTCAGCAAGATGGCTAACTAGGTGAGTCACATACATGGATGTATGTTTAGCCCACAGCTACTGCAGCTGTTAATTAGTATTACCTGCTAATAGGCTAACCACCTAAATACAATTCCATACCCTGTTACTGTATGATTAGACTGCATTTTTTTTTCTGTTGGTATGACATTACCAGGCAGATGAATTCTAAAGTATGTATAGTGCCTGTTAAATGTACTCTCTCTACCTTTTCTTCTTCCTTGTCTCTCTTACTACCCACTATTTTCCATGAGGGTTAAATTGAGGGCAACTGGACTTGGCTGTCAATCTTTGAAGACGAGTCACCTCTCTTCCAAAAGGCTTCTTCTGTAGAGGCTTCAGTTCTTCAAATACCCACAACCACGTCCAGTTGTCCTGTATTCAACCCTTCTTGGATATCTATGACTTTGATGACTCAGAATCCTTACAGTGTCACTATTTTCGATGGAATTGGACAATTAACTTCATAGGTCACCTCTGTCTCTGAGAAATGTTTCTATGGTGAAGATTCACAATTGTGACATTGCTAGTTTTTCATGTATCTAGCAAGGACAGAGATTTACAACAGCTGGATTTAAAAGACAGTAGACCTGTGAATTATAAAAGAGTCTAAGGGGCAGAATCTTACAGATGGGTACAATGCAATGCCTGTCTCTTCTTGTTAGAAAAGACCAGCCAGCTTTTTGATATGAATCACAGGACTGAGCGTGCAGTAAGATATGGGCTAAGGGAATTGCATCCTGAGGCTTTTCGGGAAGACTGTGGTTGTAGAGTTTAACCCTCAGCTGTTTAAACCCATGAATGAATGAAAATATGCAACAACATAAACGTATAGTTGTGTGTAGTCCTTTGTAGAGGTATTTTCCAGTGTGGAGTTTAGGCTGTGGAAAATATACGGATTGAATTCAGTTCATATAAAAAAGCCTTAAAGATGAACATTTTAAATGTATTAGTTTATGTATGTCTTCCAAGCATTTCTCTTATCTACTAGCCATAATTTCTAGCTTGTCATTTTATTTGCTCAGGCTTTACCATGACTTTAGGTAAACTGTAAAAGGACTGCTTACACTACATTAAACTCCTATGAATATGATTTTCCACTGTAAAAGCCAAGCACACACAATCTTCATCCTTGCACACACACAGGCGAGTGTATAGTAGACACACTGACATAGCCTTACGCATCACATACAATCTCATATAAACTGAACACATGCGCACTCAAATGCTTTTTCACTGTCAAATGAGAGCATCACATTAGGCAGTGAGTTGTACGTTAGAAAATGACATCGTTCATCTGCCTGGAATATAAAAACCCCCACTCTACTTTGGTCTTCAAACAGCCATGAAACCAGGCATTGCTCCAAACGAGCATCATTACTTTGGTCATAAGTGCTTTAAGTGTGATTGTGTGTGTCAGCCTGTGAATATGGAGTACTTTTGCCTATGTTTGAAATGCCTGCTTTTACCTTTATGTCTGTATATACTGTATGCCTGAACTGAATCTGTGTTGTTTGTCCACAGTTGGCAAACAGTTTAATGTTTGAGGCATACCTCCCACCTTCCTTCACCTACACTGTTTCTACCTAATAGCCACTCTGTTGTGTCCACACAAACAACAAAACAGGATTATGGCCTTTTCTAAAAGCCAATTGCAAGGCTTTTACCTGCCTTGAAAAGAGCAAAACAAAGGCTTGTCTGCTATTTTTTCCAGTTGAGAGCTAGCAGTCATTTGAACATGTAAAGATACTGGAAGTCTTTCACTGCAGCAGAGGAGATTTGTGGGATCAACACGTGTTGTTAACAAGCTGTAAATTGATGCAGGACTGTCACTGACTGTTGTAGCTCTCAATTCAGAATTAAGAACACATACTATGCAGGTGCTGTAATAATCTTTTTCTGTATTTGATGGCTACAAAACCATCCCCCAAGCATCATTTTCTTTTGATAAAATCTTAACTTTTAGGATTTACTTAGCTAATTAATGTTAGCTTCTAGAGTTGATTAAAAGCTCCAGCTGACTCCCATGTGAATGAGAAACCTGTAAAACGGTCTCATGTATGAATGTGATGGCAGCATACATGACAGCCTCCCATTTCCATGCTGTTTAATGAACACATCCCAGGTAAAAAGTAAGTATCCTCACTGTGTAATGATCCATGTAGAAGGCATTTAAACACAGAAGCAACATTGTTCTTGTAGTGCAGGCTGCAGCTAATTATCCTTTGCATTATAGTCCAATATTATAAGAAAAAATGTAGTATTAGTTATCTATTTCTCACCTAAACTCACAGTAGTGGAAAGTAGGATGGCTGTTGAATGCAGAAAAAGTGAGAGAGTTTAATATGCTCAATATTTATACCCCTGCATACCACAGTTGACTAATGATATGCTGACTCCTGGCCATGGAAGTAATGCTATATTGCTACAGTAGGTAATTCCTTAGCCAGACATGCCAAAATAAGTGGGTTGCATTAGATCAGACAAACAGTTTAATGCATTATTTTCACTTTGTTATAGTTTTGGTTTTAGAAAGGTGATTAAAAAAAAAAACACCATTCATCCACTTCAAATACAGAGTATCATCCGTAATGTATTCGTAATGGCTGCAAAGCTACAAGCGAGGTTTTTGGGGAGAGTTTTATCAAACGGTTGGTGTGGAAATTAAATTGCAATGCCTTTATGTATGCCAAACAAATCAGCTTTAACTGCATTAATAAGTCAAAGTGAAGATAAGTCACCATGATTTTGTTTTCCCACACACACCTACATTACACTGCTACCATTTGAATCTGCAAAAGTATGCTTCATGTCGCCATCATAGCATCAACAAACATGATAGTCAAACCCACAGCTCACAGTTATGTAACCAGTGTTTGTTGTGTTCTGAATGGTATACAGGGGGTATAAATATTGAGCATCGACTCTCTCACTTTTTCTGCATTCAATAGCCATCCTACTTCCACTACTGTGAGTTTAGGTGATACATTTTTTCTTAATATTGGACTATAAGGATAATTAACATTACTGCAGGCAAGTATTTGCTACCTTTAGTTCTTGGGTGAGATGCCTTTACCTGAGTTAATTAAAGCGTGAAGTAGGCTTGTCATGTATGCTGCCATCACATTCATACATGAGACCGTTTTACAGGTTTCTCATTCACATGAGGAGTCAGCTGGAGCTTTTAATCAACTCTAGAAGCTAACATTAATTAGCTGTCAAATCCTAAAGTTAAGATTTCTCAAAGAAATGATGCTTGAGGATGGTTTATAGCCTTCAAATACAGAAAGTATTACAACTGCATATGTATTCTTAATTCTGAATTGAGCTACAACAGTCAGTGACAGTCCTGCATCAATTTACAGCTTGTTAACACACTGACGTGTTGATCCCACAAATCTCCTCTGCTGCAGTGAAAGACTTCCAGTATCTTTACATGTTCAAATGACTGCTAGCTCTCAACTGGAAAAAATAGCAGACAAGCCTTTGTTTTGCTCTTTTCAAGGCAGGTAAAAGCCTTGTTGGCTTCTAGAAAAGGCCATAATCCTGTTTTGTTGTTTGTGTGCACACAACAGGTAGCTATGTAGAGTAGTGTAGGTGAAGAAGGAAGGTGGAAATTATGCCTCAACATGAACTATTTTATAACATATTCCTTTGATTCAGGCATACAGTATATACAGACATAAAGGTAAAAGCAGGCATTTCAAACATAGGCAAAAGTACTCCATATTCACAGGCAGACACACACAATCACACGCCAAACACTTATATTAGTGGCTGATGCTCGTTTGGAGCAATGCCTAGTTTCATGGCTGTTTGAAAATAGTAGAGTGGGGTTTTATGTTGAGCAGATGGGCATTATTTTCTAACGACACCTAATATGATGTAATGATGAAAAAAGCATTTGTGTACGCATGTGTTCCGTTTATATGAGATTGTATGTGGTACATGAGCTGTAATAATTAACCTCTACTATACACTCGCCTGTGTGTGTGCAGGATGAAAGGTGTGTGTGCCGGCTTTTGCAGTGGAAAATCATATTCATAGGAGTTGTGTAGTGTGGCCAGTCTTTGATTTTCAGTGTGATGGCTGATAATGAAACAACAAAACAATTAAGTGAATCGAGAAATGCTTGGAAGACATACATAAACTAATACATTCGAAATGTTCATCTTTAAGGCTTTTATGAACTAGTTCCAATCCGTATAACTACAGCCTGTCCACTGGAAAATACCTCCCAAAGGACTACACACATTTATGTTTGCATATTTTTTCAATTCATTTAAACAAGCTGAGGTTAAACTCAGCAGTCTTCCAGCCTCAGGATACTGTTCCCTTGGCCCATATCTTGCACTCAATTCTGTCAGCTGTGCAATTCTTTTCTAACAAGAAGAGAGACAGGCATTATCATATAGATTGCACTTGATCTTTAATTCTATCTTTAGTCAATATTTAGCAATCTCTGTCCTTGCTAGATGCCTTGAAAAACTATATGCCATTCATGAATCTTCACACTTCTAGAGACAGGGTGACTGCAGAGTTTGGTATCAATGACACTGTAAGGTTCTGAATTCATCAAAGTCATGATATCAGAAGGGTTCAGACTGGTGGTTGGTGTTGACTGACCTCTGAAGAGCTTTTGAGAGGGGCATCATCTTGGTGTAGCCAAATTCCAGTGCCTCAATTGCCTCAATGGTGTGGTAAGGAAGAAAGGGTGGCTAACAGGCACTGCCATACTTTAGAATTCTATACTGTTAATGTCATACCAACAGAAAAAAAAAAAGCAGTCTATCATACAGTAACAGGGTATGGGAACATTTGATTCTTCTGTGATCATACTAGTTAACAGCTGCAGTAGCTGTGGGCTAAACATCATCTGACTCACCCATCTGCTGGAAGCTCTGTTTATTAAAAAGTACAAACGCTGAATGGAATAGTACAATTATAACTCATGTTTGTTTGCCCTTTTAACATATAGCATGTCCTGATAGCTATTTGGACGCATAAAGTCAACATTCACTGAGACAAAATAATGCTGAATCTTTTGGTTCTCTGTCCTTGGTGTAGTATGCCTCCAAATACAACACATTAATTAAATGAAGTCTTGCTGAATTGCATTGCCTTTAAGGATATTATGTAGTATATGGTGTGATAAAACAAACCACGATCGAGCACTATGTCTCGAGACCCGGCGCGACACAAAGGCACAATCACGGTCACATTCCTCTCTCAGGACTCTGCAATGACACTGCCCACTAGGGGTTTCATAATATAATAGTGTCTGACTGGGCAGTCTCTTCTCTTCCTCATCCTTTCCTTTGTCACTTTCTCTCCTTCTTTCTCTTACTCCTTTGTCTTCATCTCCCTGCCCTTTCACGCTCTCATTGCGCTGTCTTCTTCTTCTCCCTCACCATGCCGCTGCATATCTTGTCCATGGGCCGCATGGGAAAGGGTTTGAAATTAGCGCTCTCTCTCTTCATCTTGCTGGCTCAGCCTCCGTTTTGTGCCTGTGGATCACTGTAACAGGTTGATGCGGCGATCAAACGCTTTCTGCCTAATCAGCAACATGCGGAGCCGCACACTGAGGGCACTGGTCTGACTGGAGGAATGTGTGTGTAACAGTATGTGTGGCGAGAGAGAGAGAGACATAGACAGGCGGGGATGAAGGGAAAGAGGAAAGGGAGGGAGAGAAATTTCAAGCTTAAATAAAAGAGCCTAATATCAAAATGCATTAGATTAAAGAATAACAGACAGGAAAAATGGGGGAAAGGGAAGATATGTGTGGGGACAAAGGGGCAGCAGCCTGGCTTTGATGAAAAAGTTAAATAAAAATGGAAACGTTCGGGTGAAAGTAATTCTCATGTCCAAGCCAGTGTTCTCTACTGCCATCGGCAATCCCATACCTACTTCTTTATGAACCTCTCCTCTCTTTATTCTTTATCTTTCAAAGCACCTGCAACCTGCTGATTTTCAGCAGAAGAAAAATGAAAGGTGTTTGAAATTCTCGTAGGTGCGAAATCAAAGTGCGGATTAAAAAACAGACGTCTTATAAGTATTGTGTGTTGCTCTCTTTCTCTATCTCAAATGATTAAAATGCTTTTCGTATGCCATATCTTTCTTCTACAGCTTGGTAGGCAGCTCATAAAAACCCCACTAAAACAGAGAGGGAGGCGTATTGGAGGCTGGAGAGAGCTAGAAAAAAAGTGAATGACAACAGATGAACAGAAACAAAGGCGGCGGACAAATAGCCAGTAAAGTCATCCTCGTATTTGGCTATTCTTCCATTCATTTGTATAATTCGCCCACGGTTAACAGCCTGTTAAAGACCATTTCCTGTGGGGAAGCGTCTTATCAGTCACAATAAATTCAGCAAATCTTTCTCTCTGTGGAAGTATTTGCATACATGCAGCCTGCAATGAAAACGGTTTGCCATTTCAATCGGTGCCTGTATGTATACATGATAAACGCCACTGAAGCTGATACCCTGTTAAATGAAATGAACTGTCTCACTTTCATCTAAAGCTCTTTACAGTCTCTCATTCACATGCCCCGCCCGCAGTGAGCAAAGCTGCTGGTGCTGTTGTATCAGGGCGTGAGGGACAGGAGGCCGGGGATTCGTATCACAGATTAATGACCTTCTCTACCTGCTGGTCACAGTCATCCTATTAATATAATTATGTCACAGCTGGTTAGGGTGCAAGCCTGCTTAGTTCCATAGAAACATTTGTGGTAATGAGGTGGGCTGGTTCTGTTATTATTTTTCTCATGGTGACTAGTCATTTTGCAGTGATATATCAACAGAGTCTTTCAGGTCATGTAGCAATAGTATAGATTTGTATTACAGCTGTTGGTTTTGATCATCTCTACACTGTATCTGAGAAATCATGTTTTCCCCTTCAGTTTGTCATGGCGGATGACTAAATATATGATATCACGAGCCTTGCCTCTATTGCTATCGAAGAAGTCAGTTGGAGTGCAGACCGTGTTATAATTTTCTAAATGCATAATCTTTAACTTCCACTTCTCATTATTGGAGCATG
>BRZM01002411.1:0-56821 GCA_033238685.1 Lates japonicus | reverse complement strand
CAAACTACATTTACAAAACCACCTCAAAACCAGTTATCATGTGTTCAAAACCAAACAATGTGTTCAGATTATACACACAGCAAGTAAAACTATGTTCACCACAGAACATTCATTAGACACTACATCAAATAATTTAGGACACAGCACCCAGGGCATGTAGTTAACAGAAAATGTTTATTGTAAATGCATTTAGCAAAAAATTATAGTCTACAATCTACATTCAGCACTTTCATAAAAAAAAAAAAAAAAACCTAAATGAAAAGCACATTACTGCACAATCAAAGTGACTGAGATTCATACTGCCAGGCAACAGGGGAAAAACCATCTGGTGTGCCGAACCCAGCTTTGACTAGACTTCACAGTGACGGTGGAGAACCCCCAAGTTACTTACACTGGCCAGGGACTAGTGTATTTACAGTATATTCACTCCAGATTTATGGACATTACAATATAGTTTACAGTACTGTAAAAATAGCAACTGCAACTACTAGCCTACAGTAACAGTAAGCCTATGAGCATTGAATTATACTGGAAGCATCAGTGCTGAAAGTAAGGCTACTTTCACATACTGATATCTTAGATGTTTGACTCTTACAGAGTTGCACTCCAACAGTCCTCTGTACACTTGTTTCATGCTAAGTCTGTTGCATTGGAGGACACTGTCAATAGTTGACAGAGACACACTGTTGATTCTGGCTGACTGTTGAACTGGCTTTGTGAAACCAAAAATCCTTCAACTTTGAGTCAACTAACTTCACTAAACCTACTTCCTTAAACAGGCAAACCCAAAATGTGATGTATAAGGACGCGGGGTCTCAGCAGGTTGAATAAAAGTAGCAAACACTTACATGTTGACCGAATAATAAAGTTTAGAAAACGGCGGTTATATTGCTGGGACATGTTATTAAGTGACCCTTCCGACTGAGTGACGTAAATAAGTTACAGTTGCATCGAGTCAGGGAGACGGTGTAACACCGGCTGGCACTGTTACCTTGCTGCAGGTGGAGCTTCGCCGGCAGGGCCATGCTGAGAGACGGGGAGCCCATCATACCCATCTTACAACAGTCTGCGGTCACTGTAGACGGTTGCGCCTTCTGATTGGTCGAGCAGACCGTAGACTCCCAATCGCAGTCTAGGACGCCATCGTAGATGGACCAATCGCGCGTCTCCACCGTAGACGCCCAATCCTGGCTCCGTATGCAAATTTGCAAGTTGTATTAGAAAAATAACAGGTAGGTTGGCAGTGACAGCTAGTTTGGAGCAATCAAACAATAACCGGGATTTATTCATTTGCATTTGAAATAGTTTCCTAATTTCCTTTTGGCACCCTTGGCTAAGCGGCATTTTAGCGGACAAGACTTTATTCAACAGGTGGAGTTATCTGCAGCGACTTCAACAACTCCTGTTCATTTTGGCTGTTTCCGTTTCAAGTTGATTCAATCAAATGATTGGGAGGGGCATATATAACATGGCCCTATTCCAGAACATTCAAGGATTAAATAATGTAAGTAAACTATAAGGTATATTACATCTGTAATTGCAGAATGTTCCATGTATGGTTTTGCTTTCTTGGAATGTCTGAAATTTATTATATTCCGCCAGTCTTTGGGTTCATGTTTAGAGTTATGCTTGAACATAGTCTGTGAGCATGGAAATCTGTGAGCAATAATCTGTAAATGTCTTCCCTCTGTTATTCAAAAATACAGGTGGTTGGTGAGGTCCAGATGTTTCCTATAGACCATGAGACAGCTAACATGCCATATACTGATGTTTAGAGACTGTTAGAGAGATCCATGACAAGCAAGGATCCTCCTCTCTGCAAGCTACTGCGGTAGCAATAGTGCTGAACTTCTTTGCTTAATAAACTTCTATAACTTCTATATATTCAAATTCGAGTGTCAGCTGGAGATCTCTCTTGTCATCTTCACATCATCACCATCAGATATACCACAAGGCGGCGTCACGAACAGGATTTGAAAGGCACAAAACGTTGGCGTCCGACTTCGGACGTGTTGCTTGATACCGACGTTCCTGGCAACTTCAGCGCACCTCCCGCACCAGCCTGCAGAGTACGGTGAAACATTTCTACTTATGGGGCGCTGGTTCGTTCGTTGATGTGAGTGTTTGCTGTTTGGTCGCACCGTAAAGAATTGTGCTGTGTTGATGTTTGGAGTGATGCTCCGTTCTAAATTTGATTTTATTGCGCTGTGGACAGCGCATAAAAAGGGGGGTGTGTGACAGAGAAGTGAAGAAAAGAATAGTTTGAAGTAAGAAGTGTAGAATAGCCTAATTAGTAACGATAAGGTGAGCTAAATAACACCATGCAAGATTAATGAAGACTGGGCCCTCATCTTCTTAACGGCAAGACATGTGTACATTAGTCACTGCGTGAAAGTTGGCTTTGAGAGATAGTCGGATTAGAGAAAAGAGAAAAAAGAGAAGGAACAACCCTGGGCCCAGGGCAAATTGGAAGGCTGAAAAAAAAGATAAAGGAAAAAGGAATAAAGAGAAATGGGAATAAGGAAGAAAAAGGAATAAAGAGGTAAAGAGAAAAAGCCGCAGATTTGGACAAAGCCCTCTGGGAGGTGGTTTTAGACGGGCCAAAAATCCTGGAACCTAGTGATTACTAGGTGAATTTCAGGTCAGTTCTACGAACTGGAGGTGTAGAGTGCAAAATTCAATTGTAAGTTCCCACTCGAACACTAGTTGACGAACAGTGTCTGAAGCAGCCTCTCATTGAATATCTACACCTCATAAGGTAGCATAAATTTAGAAGGTAAATAAGAGAAAAAGGAGCGGCAGAAAAGCATGCTATAGGATAAAGTATGAATGAGCTGATTTTGAGAATTTAGGATTGGATGTTGTTTGTGTTTTGGGGTAAAGTTGACTTTGCTGTGTGTTTTGTGAATCTGTTTTGTGTCCCTGTTGAGTGAGTAGTTTCTGTGTGTGTGTGTATCTGTGGAGCGTTGCCTCAGCTGTGTCTCAGCTGTGTGTGAAAGGTTGCAGCATGGGATGGTTTATGGAGTTTATGTTAAGGAGATAGACTTATATTGAACAGGCATATATAGGTTGTGGTTGAAAACAGGAGATATAGTAATGTATAAGGAAAGATATTTTGTCTTTTATGGATAAAACTTATGAGCTTCTTAAGAGAGGACGTTTTTTATGATTAAAACCTATGAGCTTCTTTTCAAGAAGACGTTCCTTTTATTGTTAAAATGTATGAGCCTCCTTCAAGAAGATGTTCTTGCTATTATTAAAACACATGAGCTTCTTTTGAGGGGACTTTTTGTTATTGTTAAAAGTTATGAGCCTTTTTGGGGAACATTTTGACTAAAAATTTATGAGCCTTTCTTAAAGGACGTTTTGAGGAGAAAAAAAGAGGGAAACTTATGAGCCCCCAAAAAGGACTTAGAGAGATTAAGATTAGAGTAAGGATGTTTTGTCCATATGCATGGGTATAAGAGACTTAAAGAGAAATAAAAGAATAGTAGGAGACACAGTTTGTGGATGATAATATAGGAGGAATTAAGATGTTAATAGAGTAAAATAAACTGAAATTTCTATATTAATGAGGTATGATATGAAATTATAACTTGGCTTTAATAGAGGAAAACATCTGTTATAGATAAATTGATTTGTGTGTTGGCAGATAACTTGGTTAGAATGAATTGTTGTTGTGTTGTTAGAAGGACCTAGTGGGTTCACAAGATATTAAAATCTTGCCTGTTTCTTCTCTTATTCACTTGTGCTGTGTGAGAGTTGGGGAGAAGGAAAAAAGGAGGTGGAGTGCTCCCGGATGCAGAAGGATGGCAGCTGGCCAAGGCGTCACATGGATTGAGGCTTGCTGACAACAGTGTGTGCAGCTCCTGAATCCAGTCTGCTCAAGGCCAGTGCAGTTTTATACACAAACTCTTTTCACAAATACCTGCATTTTAAACAGTGTTATGTACGCATAACATATTATATGTTGTAGTTGTTTAAAGGAGAAGCTTGGCAACGGACTGACCTGTTAATGCATTTAATTCATAGAATATAACTATTTGGTTTAAATGCTGTGGAATGCAGAGTGGTAAATGTGAGTTTTATTCTCTGTGCATGGTTTATTCTGATTTGAGTGGTGTTGAGGATTGAATACTGAGATTTTTGGTGATTTGAGGTGATTGTTTATTGAAAACAGGAACACACTTGATGATAGTTGCTCCCTTGTAGGAGCGTGTGATCTTTTGAGCCTTATATAGGATTGGACTTTTGTTAGCAGGAATATCTGAAGAGACTTTACACATAATTTGGTAGATTGATTGTGTGTTTAGTAGATATCATATGTGGACTTAGTGTTGTGAATTCATTGTTATATTGATTAAGTTTTTGGTTCCTTTGGAGTTGGTAAATTTATTGGTTGTGGTAAAATAGTGATTTATAAATAAAATAAAATGAAAATAGGGAGAAATAGGTTAAGTATTTAAAGTAGTTTTAGTAATTAGTTTCAATTTATAATTAAAGAGGCTATTACAATGTCGGAAAAGGATATTAAAATTCGGAAAGTAATTACTCCTGTTGATGTAGTACAGAAAAATAATCCTTTAATCAAATGTATCGCAAAGATATCGGAGAAATGGCATAAGCGCTGGCCTGAAATTGACCGACCATGGCCAGTGGAAGGAACTCTTAACCCAGATGTAATTGAAATTAAAGCTGCGAGCAGCGTTGAACGGGCCCTCGCACCCCGCGCCCGTCGGGGGAGTGGCGACCGCGGGACCCCGGCAACCGCGGGGTCAACGCAGGTCGTAGGGCATACGCCGGCGTAACAGTTCCCACTTCCAAGATGTACTGAAGCGTCCCCACGGCATAATATTCCCACCACTGCGTTTCACTACGGAGACTCTGTTCTTCGGGCGGTACGCCTCTCCCCTCTTCCTCCAAACGCAAGCAGTGTCTCTGTGGCCAAAGAGCTCCAGTTTTGTCTCATCTGACCAAAGGACATGCTTTCGGTATGCATAATCTTTCTCCAGGCAGTCCATGACGTACTTCAGTCCGGCTTGAAGGTGTTCTTCTTGGTCTGCATGCTCACAGTCCATTCCTGTGCAGAGCTCTAATAATTGTCTTCTTTGAAGCTACAATTCCTGACTTAGCTAAGTCATTCACTAGTGTCTTGGCAGTGTTTATGGGGTCTTTAGACAGGTCTCTCACTGGTTTTCTTTCCAGGGTCATTGAAATCTTTCGCTTCCTATTTCTGCCAGGCTTGTTCTTTACTCTGCGGCGTCACCGTACACTGTGTAACACGAAAATATCAGCAGACCCCGTGTGAAATTTCTTAACTGATCAAAACCAAACTGTAAAGACAGCATCAATCCACGCTCAGCTTAGGTCAAGGGGAGACATATGGGAGAAGATGAGTAGAGAGAGATAGAAAGAAACAGAAAGGGGTGATGGAGTAAGATTACATGAATTCAAAATAACCTGCAATTCCTTCAAATTAATTTGAAGCCAGTTTAAATTTTTGAGCCAGCTTTGACATCTGCAGATATGAGTTTCTGAAGAGGGTCCTGCTGGTGCTGGGTGTGCTGAATATCCATTTTCATATCAGAAAGAACACTGCATTAAACATTGTCTTAGTTCACTGAGCTGAGGTCAACAGGTAATATAACCAACCTGTGAGGTGGCTCACCCGCGTAAGATAAACACATAAATGAACGCTGATAGAACCGATAATTAAAGGCACATCAGTGACATGGAATGCTATTAAAATTAAACTATAAACTGGTGACTTTAACTGCAAAAGAAAATTTTTATTGATACATTTGAGGTAGAATTTAGTTTTCAATAAGGAAAACACTGTAAGAAACCTGAATTTGTGGCAACAAAAGATTTAAAATAAAAGCTTTTATGCGAATTATTTTCTGTGACAATATTTTTCAGAGCTCAGCATCTGTGGCAGCTGTAAGTCTTGGCTATTTGACTGTAATTCCCTGTGGGCATCAGAGCATGTTAAACAGAGTGGACTAACCCTCCCTCCTCCCCCCTCAAACACACACACAGATACCCTCCCAAACCCATCAGAGTCACAATACCCCATCTGCTGACAGTAGTGAATTACAGCCAAAAAACAGGGGTGTCTGGAATGTTCTCTGAATCTGGAACTTTGACAGGCCAGAACAGGCACACGCCCAACAAAACTCACAATTTTCACAGCAAGTCTTCCTGAAGGCCTTAAGGAGGTCTTGACAACATTTGAAGTGAATCGGGTCACCCTTCTAGAAACTGGACATCACACTATAAAATATGTCATTTCCTGCTATAAATAGGTGGCGCTAATTAATTATAATTAAAAGCACATCAGTGACATGGAATGCTATTAAAACTAAACTACAAACTGGTGACATTAACTGCAAAAGAAGATTTGTATTGTTACATTTGAGGAAGAATTTAATTTTCAATAAGGAAAACACTGTAAGAAACCCGAATTTGTGGCGACAAAAGATTTAAAATAAAAGCTTTTAAGCTAATTATTTTCTGTGACAAGAGTTTTTCTCTTGGCTATGACTGTATTCTCCCTGTGCATCAGAGCATGTTAAACAGGGGTGATCAACTCCTCCTCCCTCCCCTCAAATTACTACACACACACACACACACATGATACCCCTCCCAAAAACTCATCAGAGAGTAATACAATGGCTCTATCTGTTGGATAGTGAGGAATTACCTGATCTGACAGGTTGACTAGGCCGTTGATATCTCATATGTCATTTCGCTATAAATAGTAAGCTAAGCAACAAATGTATGAATATTGACATATGGATGTGTGCAGTCGGTACCATTAATAATACTGTACAGTTTGGATACAGTTTGGACAAAGTATGGCTGAAATACAGCAAGTTTTACTGCAACTTTCTGTCTGTACAGCCACTTAACTTTGAGGGCCAGAACGGCCAATGCCACTTCAATGAAAACTCAAAATTTGAAAATTTAACATCGTCCATGTCTAATAACGACATTAAGTTTTGGTCAATCGGATGTACCAGGAATTCCGTGATTCATGCGACCCCTGGAAAGGGCCAAAAAGACACAATTTTGTCACCTTCCGGTCAAAATAAAAATACTTTTTGCCACACCCATGTTCAAGACCCCTAAATTGTCCTGGAGGACGCCACAATCCCACTCCTGACACCAAATGTGAAGAATAAGCCATGTATTCTTCACAGCGCTATATAAAATAATCTTATCTTATCTTATCTTATCTTATCTTATCTATCTTATCTTATCTATCTTATCTGTCTTATCTTATCTTATCCATGATGGAGAGCAGTTTGTTCATCGATCTCTTGTCCCTCACTGACTTTGCGGATGAGCTTGTTGATTTCATTGATGACATCCCTGGCACTGATGCTGCTCCCCCAGCAGACTACAGCAGAAGAAGATGGCACTGAGCTTCACAGTACTGGTCCTCCCAAAGTCCACCACCAACTCCTTGGTCTTGTTAACGTTTCCGTTGTTAAGTGAAGTTTGAGTTCACTTGAGTTAAATAAACATTTGTTGCTGATGTTTCTTGTGTGTCTTAGTAATTGCACAGATGGGAAGTTAAGGTGTAAAGCAAACTTAATGGGTCAAGTAAGACTAATAAATGAATAAGAGGGGGTCACATGCTGGCTTAGAGCATGTGACAAAGGAGAGTAGACCAGTCAGGTTCAAGTGCCAAATCAGAATAAGTTTTATTGCCAAGTACTTTACAAATACAAGGAATTTGACGTGGTGAGGTTGGTGCAATTAAATTAAGTAAAGAATAGGAATAGCTGGCTGCTAGCTATAGCCCTGGTTAAGACGGCAGCCTATTAACAGAGTGATCCTCCCAGTCTGCCAGCTCCTGGAGGAAGAGGCCAAAGAATCCCCTGCAGGCAGAAAGGGAGGGGTCATAATAGGGGCCTATGGAGATGTTTGGGAGGGGGATGATGACAGTCTATTAGACCCCACATCTCAGTTTAAATTCAACATCTCAGTATAAGATCAATATGCTGCTTCTTGGCTTCCTGTAAATACTTAACTAACTGTAATTTAAGCAGCATTCAATAAATTGGAACCCCTTTCAGTTGTAGACCTTATAATGAGTGATACAGCAATACAAGGAATATAATGCATTCCTCCTAAACACCAAATAAGTAATTGATAATTAATGCATTTTATTTCATTTTTGGAAAATAACTTTAAAAATGCCCACACAGGAGACAAAAATATACACAATAGAAACAGTCAAACTTTGCATGAGTCTAACCAGGCCTTGATTTTTTCATTTTGTCAAGGTGAATGTCCTTTTGTGTAGGTCACATAACTCTGACGATTTGACCACACTATCAGGGGTCATTACGACATTACGGATTGTGTGTGTGCCACTTTTCAGCTCTTTGGCTCGTAACACAGGAGCCAAAAAGATACACACTCAAAACAGTCCAATTTTGCATGATCATATGCAAGGATCTTAAAAGATTAGTGCTACTGGGGCATCGTTTAGCTCATTTGGTAGAGCAGGCGCACCATATGCAGAGGCCCCAGTTTGAATGCAGCCAGTAGCCCTTTCCTTCATGTCATTCCCCCTCTCTCTGTTTTCTGTCACTCTTTAACTGTCCTGTCCATTAAAAGTGTAAAAGCCCAAAAAATACTTATAAAAGATTAGTGCCTAGTCTGGTGTTGTCTAAATTCATTCACTGAATCAAACACCCTTTTGATAAAACCATAAACAATCTTCACCTAGTAAAACACTATTTGCAGATGTCAGTTATTCCTTTTGCAAAACTCTAAACATATTCTCATGCAATAAAACATAGTCACTGTGATGCACTTGTGATGCATAATGGTAACAACAAGTGGCAAAACATGAACACAAATAAAACAGTTAATCATCCGTTAAACACAACTCAAAATTGATCACACTTGTTTCTCATAATGTGACAACATTAGAGAGAGTGTGTAAGAGTAGGAAGAGGAGGGGGATGTAAGAGCAAAATTTATCATTCTCATTATTAAGGTAACACCACAATGTTAGAGTTGAGAAATTGTTTTCTATCTCATATGCACAGACCCCCTCTATCTCATATTCAACAGGCCCTGCAAGGACTGAGATGCCAGTTAGATGTGTTTATGACACAAATGTTACTCTTGTTGACGGTTAGTCCATCTTAACTGCCGTGGCCGTGACTTATTCTGATACTTTATGTGAGCATGATTAGTGTGCCTGGCAAAAATTCCACCCTTGTTACTTTTATCTCTTCCCATTAGGCCTGACTGCACACAAGCCCAGAGTCTCGCTACACCCACTGGAAGCAGACTGTCTTCTACCTCGATGATTACCTAACTGTCAAGACTGGGGAGGAGATCTTTGGCACCATCAGCATGAAGCCAAACGTCAAGAACAATGTAAGTAGAGCAGTTGTGGAGCCTGGTTCCTCCCTGTAGTACTTTGACCTAAGGTATGTATCTGTGTGTGTTATCTGTTGGTGTCTCGTCTGACTCGCTGCTGTGTTGGTTTGCAGAGAGACCTGGAATAGACATTGTATTGGAAATTCTCATATGATTCATGATAATTGTGATTTATTAATAATCTTGACCATTCGTGTTGTACTTATGAAATATCATATGCTTAGTACTTTTCCACATGTCAGTAAGCTGACAGGGCACCTTGCCCCATCAAGGACAGGAGCTGATACAGGGCTGCATAGCTGTGTAATCTCTGACGCTTTTCTCTCAGGTCTCCAGAAGACCTTGTTTCTTTTGCATTTAACCTGTAATCTATTGTGCTCGGTACTCATTGTGTGTCTCATGCTTGAGTAGTGCAGTGGGTCCGTAATTCACACATAAGAATTAAACCTACAGAAAGACAACCGTTGACTCTGTGCTTTATTCAACAGAAGATTCCCATAACAACATTGACTTCAAGGGTCAGCTGTGTGAGATGTTGAAGAAGCATCTCTCCCTGCCTGTTAGTTTGTCTTTAGTAGTGGACAGATGATACAATTTGACTGGGAGTCTGTACCATAGTTTGACGCTCCCCTGAAGCAACATTTTAAAGACTGTCTCTTTTTTTGATTTCTTTTCATTTTCTTGTTGAAATGTTAACAGTATGTAAAGATTTTCACAAGCCCAGAGTCTCCCTACAAGGAGTATATTCTGTTTTTCCATGTAGCTATCCTGAGCTATCTTACCTTTTAAAAGTGAAATAGAATGTGTATCTCGTGGTCAGACCTTATTGATGCACTTGGTGCAAGAGTTCTGTCCTCTCAGCGCTGAGACTGATTGACTGATTGTTACTTTTGTTCTATTGTCGTGCTCTATCATTTGATTCAACCTCGTAAGACAAAATGCGTGTTGAATAATCATTATTCATTTCTTCCTCAACAGGGAACGAGAAGGAGTAAAAGGAGGAAGAGGAAGATGAAGAGTGGTGATTTCTGATGAAATCCAGGCTACTGTCATAGACCATGTCCTTGTGCATGGAATGACAATGAGAGAGGCCAAAGAGTGCAACCAAAAATCAGTAGATTCTCTGTGTCCACCATAATCTAGAGATATAGACAAGAGAACAGGTACAGTATACTTTACTGTAATGTCTCATCATTGAAGGTTTACAGTACTACTGTATACTGTGTATATATGTATATGTATATATATGTGTATGTGTGTATATATATACATATGTGTAATGACTGCTCAGTAGTGTTTCTAGTTTGACCGGTTAGTGCAAAATCTAAAGACAAAGTTTTGAGCACAGGTAAAACTATTTTGAGGTGATGGCTTGATTTTGTAGAAAGTGTGGTATAATTTGTCAACAGCTATGTGATGTGCAAAGAGTGAAGTGCCTCTAAAAGAGAGAATACTGCAATAAGCTATTGATCTTAAAGAAATATTGTGTTGAAATGGTATTATCAAAATATACTGTATGATTCAAAGAAAACATGTGATATGTGTTAAAGGTCACCGTGTGAGAGTAGATGTTAGTGTTCACTGCATATAATGCATACTTTGTGTAATCCATATTAAAATGTGAAAAGAGACATATAATTAAAAAAATAAGAATAATACAAGGAAGAATTAAGAAATAATGGTGTAACAATAAAAAGTAACTTAGTTTTTAAAAAAAATACAATCAGGACAGGTCAAAACATAATGGTGTAAAGCAGAGAGTGAACAGGTCAAATGAGGACAGGGCCTGCCCTGACATGACCCTGTAAGCTGAAGTTGGCAAGAAGAAAAGCCCAGGTGCTTTCCAGAAGATAGTAGCATATGATGATAGGTTAATGGTGTATTTTAATGAGGGGACCAAGGATGGACAGTTATACAAACCAGTGTTTTAATGGTGTATATTTAACAAACAAATAAAATGACCTAAGAGGTGTGGAAAGTCACAGCCAAAACTGTATAAAAAGAGGGACAGAGCCAGTACAGTTTTGGGGCATTTCTGGTGTACTTACCCCGGTTCTTATGACAATAACTTGCACTCCCTCATTTGCGCTGCCTTCACCTTGAGGTTGGGACGGCGAGTACGGAGGAGGAGCTTCATCATAAGGAGGCTTGAGAAGAAAAGAGTATTAAAAATCAAAGCAAATTTGATTAATCTAAATCTTTAATCAACTTGACCAACAACATAGCCAAATTTGTCTTTCTTACTGCAACAGGAAAGGCTGGTGTCTGTGGCACCCTGATCAGGAACTGTTCCACCCTTTGAGGCATTTCTCTTGCCTAAAGAAATGAAAGAAATATATATTAATGTTCCAATAGAGCACCTTTGGGATGTAGTTGAATGGGAGATTCGCATCATAAGATAAGATAGGATAAGAATTAATTACGTACAGTCTTTGTAGGCATGACAGCGTCTCTACAGAAGTTTAGTACTCAGTAAAACAATCAACCTGTCTGTCAATGTCCATACTGTTCTCATCTGTTTCCAGCAGCATATTCCAATCTGTGCATTCAAAGCAGTCCCTTAGAGCCTCAGAAGCCTCAGGTGTCCATTTAGGTGTGAGTTTAGTTGCAGGCTGCCTCAGCACACTGCCAAGTGGTGGTAAGGCAGTGGCTCTGTAGGCTTCTTTGACATTGGCATACAGCAGATCAAGGGTTTTATTTTCTGTGGTAGGACAATTAACAAACTGTGTAAATCCAGTCAGGCGGGAGGAGAGGGAAACACGATTGAAGTCTCCTGATATTCTCCTGACTGAATTCCCTTGGTGCATAGTATGGTCTCATACCAACTGCCAATAATTCAATATCTGGACAACACATTTTCTCCTTGACAGTAATATGTGCAGGATTACACCATCTCAAATAAAGCCAGACCCCCACCTTTTTTCTGCCACTAGCTTGAGTATCTCTGTCTGACCGTATGAGAGTGAAACCAGGTAGATCCATGCTGGAGTCTGAGATGTTTTGATTCAACCATGTTTCAGTAAAACACAGGAGACTGTGTTACTGATACTTTCTGAGTCTTCACCAATATCTCCAGTTCATCACTTTTGTTGGGCAGAGAGGTGACATTTCTCATGATGACTGATGAAGCATATGTCCATTTCAAGCCTTAAGCAGCACCAGCATGGCAACCATGAAAACACCTCTTCATCTCAGCTGGAATAAGGGTGGTATCCTCCAGACTTGCTTCATTTTGAAAAAAAGCACTTCTCTTAGAATAAACTCTTCTCCCCAATCATCAGTAGTTGACAAAAATTTAATAAAAATGCAGCAAAATAAAATAAAGATTGAGTAAAATTTTAGAGCTACCACACTTTTGCTACCAGTTGAGCGCATGTTCTAGAAATGGATGTGCAGGTGACAAATTTGCAGCAACTGCGTGATGCTATCGTGTCAATATGGACCAAAATGGAATGTTTCCAACACTTTGTTGAATCTATGGCACAAGAAATTAGAAGCAGTTCTGAAGGCAAATGGGGGTCCAGCAGTACTAGCAAGGTGTGTACCTAATGGAGTGGCTGATGAGTCTATAAAGGTTAAAACACCCAACTTCTACATTTAAGAACCTAAATGGTAAAAAACCCCACGAGTTTCAGAAAAAAGAAAAAACTGTAAAATTTTGTGATTGAAGATATAATAATAAAAAAACAATAAAACTTTACAGACATAAGGACTACTCATCATAAAGCCTGTTTGGTTATCATTTTAAGCCATTTTGGTTGATATTTTTCAGGGTATGATTTCTGAGAAAATTCTGAAGAGGACTCACTATGCAGTCCAAATGCCATCCATCAAATGACTTCCTGTTTACATGGGAAGTACAATTAAAGAAATAAGATAAAATATAAAATATTAATTTTGTTCAGTCACCCTGCACACTTTGCATTGTTTTTAATTTACTCATACAAATTATAGTTTAAATTCTACATACTCTCAAAACAGTAAACAAACTAGTATAGAAATTAATTTAAAGTGCAAGTCTAAGTGCAAGTCTCTCAGGGAGCCCTGAGAGACTCCTGGCAGTCTCCCAAGCCTTGACATGTGCATATAAGTAATTCTGATCTTGGAGCCCCATGAAATATTTCACCCACTATCTTAGTATAGTATAGCAATGGTAGAAGACCACACCTGTAGGAAAATGTGCAAAAGAAAAATTTGACCTTTTGGTCTCTTGAAGACACACAAACAAACTACTTTCATGATTACTTTCATGAAAAAGACACAGTAGTGCAGTTTTAAAAGTTTCTTCATTCACCTCTTTGGTATAGGGTTTGAGTAATGACTTTTGTGAAGTGCAACTTGAGGACAGGGGGTTTCAGCCACCCTGCACCCAAGGTGCAGTTGGTTTTAGTTGAATAACTTTTGCTTTGAAGGTGGCAGCAACCTGAAACCAAGTTGCATCCCCCCTAGAAAGTGTTTAGGAGCACTTTTAAGACCATTTGGCCCCTTTTCATGCATGATTTTGCCAAACTTGACCTTAATGTAGGTGGTGCTATGGGCACCAAATTTGACAGGTAGGTAGCTGGGCACAGTACGAACCCAGAGGTACTTTTTTCCCCATGAGTATATGACCTTCCTAGCCAAAGATACAAATCTACTAAATCAATTTACTATACTTTTGTGTTTCCCAACTCCACAATGGTTACAGATATGACGGTACTTCCAAGTTTGTGACAGATTTTTGTTTTCTCTTTTTCCAGGCATGTGGTAGGGAGTGGTTAGGATAAGGGTAAAGATCATGGTCTGGTGTTGAAGAAAAATAGGTAATAATAGAAGCTATACAACAAGTAGTTCTGACCAAGCAATCTGATTGGTCAACTAGACATTTAGAATATGCTCAAAAACAGCACACCTAACCATTGTCAATTGAAAAAATAACTCATCACTATCATATCACTCTGCCTGTAACTTATTTACTGAGACTGTGTGGTTACCTATTGTAACCCCCTTCAAAAGCCAGTGTTGTCACAGAACAAAAAAAACAAGTGATACGTAAGGACTTCATATTATATCATTTGTTTATTTTAATAGCCTATTGCATAGGTTTTTGATTTAACTAATTTGTTTGTTTGTTTTTTGTTGCTCTCAAAACTTTTCCTAAATAGGCAGAATATCCATTTGTAGGCCTACACTGGAATCATCTTTTAATCAACAAATCTGTGATAACCCTGATCTTTGGGGCGGCTGTGGCTCAGGAGGTAGAGCAATCACCCACCAGTCAGAAGGTGGTGGTTCAATTCCCGGCTCCTCCAGTCCGCATGCATCCGCAAGTATCCTTGGGCAAGATACTGAACCCCAAATTGCCTCCGGTGTGAATGTGTGTGTACGTGTTAGAAAGCACTAATTTATATAGAACAAGTGCTGTATGAATGGGGTGAATGTGATCTGTAGTGTGAAGCGCTTTGAGTGGTCGAAAAGACTAGAAAAGCGCTATATAAGTACAGTCCATTTAAAACAAAAAAACAGAAAAAACAGAATGGTTGATTAGTAAAAGCCCCTAAAAATGTCTTGAAATGATATTCCTGTTCAGCTTTGACCTCACTGGAAGCATCTCTCCTCTCTCTCAGCTGGCGTGGTGAGTCTGTGACAGCGTGTACACAGCAACATCTAGGTTGCTGTGGCCATTACTAAGGAGGATCTACTTTCTGTTGGACATAAAAAGTAGCAGAAAGTGATGCCAATGGACCGCGGCGCAAGCCCGTTGGTCCTGAAGAATAAAAATCAAGAACCATGAAGAACCGTTTGTACCTCACACAAACAGTGAGCTCTGTGAATAAAGTAGCTGTAAATTCATCTCAAGGTGCAAGCGTGTGGCATAGCTCGTAGGCCGGCATCACATCCAAGCCACATTAATGTGTTTGGCAGGCAGAAAAGCCTCCAGGAAAAGACAAAGTGGGGATCATCAAGTGTCAAAGTGACTGATCCTGGCTTAATGTGCAGTCTCTTGCTGCCATCTAGTGGCCGTGGCATGAAAACACATTTCAAATATGACTGCCAGTGCTTTGCATAGGTCATGTAAACAAGATGTTTTCTTTATCATTTATGCAGAGTATTATTATTGCCCTTGAATATTTAAACAATGTTGAATGACAGTAGCCACAGTTATAATCATGATTACTGTAACAGTAAAAAACACAATCCAAACTATATGTTTTTAAGACCAGTTTTTATTTTTTAAATTCTCTTTCCATCCTCATTTCACCTCCTTTCCCCTCATCCATGCCATCAGCATCCATTTGTTTAAAGACAACGAGAATAATAATAATTGTGTGAGCATGAGCTGTCAACAATGTGTCCTGTTTGAAACTGGCAGCCTCATCCATAGCATCAAGCACTCCCTTCAGCAGCTCCACCTTCACCTCTCCCTCACAGGAGTCCAGGGAACCTCATGCTGGGTTAGACCCCCATTCGTCTTCTCCTGGCCCAGAAGATAACAATGGTCTAACCAAGGGCTTGTTATTCTGTTTAAAAACAAAGGATAACAGTTGTTTGAATTTAGTTGTAAGCAGATGCACATCTCTGGGGTCTAAATGCAAAGAACAATGATGTTTTTGTTAGTGTACTGTCAAATTAAAATGCTGTATTAGGGCACCTGCCACCCACTCCCAAGTCCATAACACTGTCAGTTCGGATATAGGCCAAAATGTTTCCCCAAGATGTTTAGAACTATGTTTCTCCATTTGGGTGACTGATACCACTTTTGGAGGACTGTTCCTAACCCCTATTTTTACTTAGTTTACTGTGTAACTGTAACTAGTTCTTTTTCAGTTTAAGGCAGGGAAGTAAACTCTATTGGTGGAGAGTCCCAGGATCCCAGAGGCAGGTGCCAAATCAAAGTAAGTAATCAAAGGTCCAGTAAAAGTATGTTGCACTTAAAATGCACTGATCGGGCGTAACACTGTGACCATTGACAGGTGAAATGAAATATGAATGAATGCTGGGTCAGAGCATCTCCCAAAAACTGCACCTCTTGTGGGCTGTTCCCTTTCTGCAGTGGTCAGCATCTATCAAAAGTAGTCCAAGGAAGGAACGATGGTGAACCAGCGATGATAGGGTCATGGGGCGTGGCTCATTGATTAGCGATAGGCGAAAGGCTGCCCTAATGTTGTCAATCCAACAGACAACCTACTGGCTCTCAAATTGCTGAAGAAAGACCCCACAATATTGAATGTTGGGAATGCTTTGGGTTGGAGACACATACAGCTGGAATCTGGGCTCCTCAGCTATTCAATTCAATTCAATTCAATTTTATTTATATAGTGCCATATCACAACAAAAGTCATCAGGCACTTTTCATATAGAGCAGTTTAGACCATACTCACAAAATAGGTATTTACAGAGAGACCCAGCAAATCCTGCCCAGGCAACAGGTGACAGTGGCAAGGAAAAACTTCCTTTTTAAAGGCACGAAACCTCGAGCAGAACCCGACCGGGCGGCCATCTGCCTCGACGGTTGGGTTGGGAAGGAAAAGAGGAGGGGAGGGGGGAAGAATAGCGAGAGAAGAACATAGCATAACACGGGTTCCATATAAAATGTAAGGTGATGCCAGTAATACAGCAGTAGTAATGATAGTAGTGATAATTAAAGTATTAACTGCTAACATATTACAACTAATAACAGTATAAGTAATTTCTAATTATAGCAGCAGGTGTTGAGTGGAGTTGTAGGAGCAACAGGAGACTTGTCATCACAGATCAGCTCTACAGCTCAGAGGCAAATACCTGCAGAAAAGAGACAGAAGAGGAGAGAGACGGAAGAGCACAATACTACAGGAAGGGAGATATTGAGTTAATAACATATTTATAGGATGAATCCATACTGTGGAGAGAGAGAGAGAGAGAGAGAGAGAGAGAGAGAGAAGCTCAGCGCATCATGAGGAGATCTCCGGCAGTCTAGGCCAATAGCAGCATAACTAAGGGATGGTTCAAGCCTCAGCCAACCTAACTATAAGCTTTATCAAAGAGGAAAAGTTTTAGCCTACTCTTAAAGGTACAGAGGTGTCTGCCTCCCAGGACCCAAACTGGGAGAAGGTTCACAGTGAGGCCTGATAGCTGAAGAGCTCTGCCTCCCATTCGACTCTTAAACTCTAGGAACCACCAGTAAACCAGCATTCTGGGGCGCATGACCAGGGGGTGAGTGTCCAGGCCTCCTGTGGATCCTCAGCCATGGCCGAGAGGTAGTGTCAGGCCCTCCTGTGGCTCCTCAGCCGCGGCCAGGGTGAATGTGTATCCTTATCTAGAAAAATTGAGAAAAACTGTCATATTGAAATCATCTTATCATGAAACAATAACAATAACAATGACATTACATAAATAAAACCACATAAAATATTTTGCTTTCGACGCGTAGCACTTTAAGTCATTCTATTTACGGTGGGCACAATTGGAAACCTCCAAACGGTGGTATGGCGGCAGCTGCTTTACTTGCACTCAGGTGTGAAAGTGGGTGGGGTTTGTGCGGCGATTAGATGAGGCATTTAACACTTTAAGTACATTCCCCTCGTCACTAGGCGAACCAGCGACTGCACCCTGATCTGACGTCTGTCTGCGTGTCTGATCTCAGAGGAAAATGGCATTATAATGAACAAATGGTCGAGCCTATGGGCCCACCAATTTTCATGTGTGTAGAGTGAAACTCACACGAGGGCTGAATTTTCAAAACTTTGAGGGCGCTATTGAAACTAATTTACTAAAAATGTTGCCAAGTTTGCTCGAGGGTGATGACAGCCCCAATAGGTCACACCTGACAATATCAGCCATTCAAAATCATCCCATCGAGGCATGTCGTCATAGTATTCTTTACTTTTGCGTCACCAACCTGCAGGACCAAAACTCTTTGGCCATCTGCTCAACTTTCCTGTCTCCATAGGTTCTGCCATATTTGTCACTGTAAAGTAATTTTAAAAATGTTTTAAAAAAAAACAAAAAAAAAACACCCAATCAAAAAAACAAAACAAAAACATCAACATCTATCTTTATTGATATTTGTGTTTTACAGAAAATGATGAATCTTCAGAACGAAGATCTGAGAGCGATACCCAACCTGGTGGACCCCCCTCATTTCAGGGTAAGAGAGCTTTCCAACTGTACAGTAAGTCTTTGTGCTGTTCATTTCAAGATATCTACCTTTTTGTTTGTGACTGTATCAGTTAGCTGTTGGCTAGCATGCTAGCAATTGTCAGCCTAAACTGCTACAGCATCTTGATGAGGAGCCGAGTGCATCAATGTTCTAAAACTTTGTGATACAAAAAGTAGTTTGAACTAAGCAATCACTAGCTTGCTGCGAGTTCCCACTGGTGGGGACCAGTCGACGAGTTGCATGGACCCATTCTGGCTTTCCTCGACCTTCACAGCTGTTCGTGTGACCAGCAGCACCTAGTAGGACCTTTCCACCTAGGGAGAAAGTTCCTTTTTCAGGTTGATTGATACATAGTCACCACACTGGAAACAGATGTATAGGCCCCTCAGAGACTGGGGGAAATGCTGGAAACCTGCAAATGAAACTTCCTCAAGATTTCAGTGAGACATTTCACATACATGACCATGTAATCATCAGTCCCATAATAGGGTGACTTGATGTGGGGTCAGAGTGCACTCCATTGTGGAGTTTGAGTCATCTGCAAATAGCATGTCATTCAGGAGACTTAGAACAAAAACACATGCACAAATCTGGAGTAGAATGGAAATTTATTGTGCTGGGAGAAATAGGTTTTGGCTGTGAAGCCTCGGCCTCCTCCTCCTGCCACTCGACGCCCCGCAAGAGCAAGCTCCCCGCCAGGCAGCCACTCATCGGGCACGGTAAGGGGGGACTGGAAGCTTCGGAACAAGCTTGTCATATTGGTCTATTACTGACACTCCTCTCCCGTCCTCACACACAGGACTTGGGAATGATTTCAGTTGATCTATAGCATCACAGAGATACCATCGGGGGGGGGGGAGTCGAGGGAGGGGAGAAAAAATAAAATTTAAAGGGAGGAGGTGGAAGAGTGCTGTGTGTAGCACTGAGGGTAGAGAGTGAGGGAAGAGGAGGAGTGAAGGATGATGTGCACCAGCAGAATAACTAGAGAGGAATGGAAAGATCCATTTCGGAAAAAAGATTCGGAGAGAGTGAAAGATGGAGAAATGCATCCAAGGAAGAGAAAAACTTGGGCCAAATAGGAGCATAGAATGAATCATTGGACAGAAGATGGAGCAGAAGTGCTCGTCTGTGTGTGTGTGTGTATGTATGTATCTTTGTCCTGTTTGTGTGTGCACGTGAGCAGTTTTTTAAGTTTGCGCTCCTGTTTTCCACTGCAGAGTCGGGGTGAGTCACATGGGATAGCAGAGCAGCTCATCGACTCTTTCCACCCCAATTAACACTTAGCTTGCTAAGCCCTAACAAGGTGTTTATGCACACACTGCAACAGCTGGCCGGGGCCCTCCACACACACACACACACACACACACACACACACACACACACACAATGCAGTGACAGCATACGTGCACCCCTTGGGGCACATAGAAATTTGGATGAATACGCATACACACACTTGTGTGCAACATTCAGGGACATTGCACGCATGCAGTTGAGCCTATGAGGAAAGACTCGCACACATTCCCGACACTGATGACTATAAAAACAAGTATGCTGCAGAAATGTTTCCTGCTTTTCAGAAAAATAACTTGTAATTGAGGCTGAAAATCACAGTTTCAGGGCTCAGTCATGGATAAAAATTGACAAGATGGAGATTTTTTTTGCAACATATAAGGTAAAACATGTTTATATAGTGGAGTCCAAAACATTTCTTCTCTGTCCCATTTTTTAATTTACAGTGGCACATTGTGTGTTTCTGATATCCATCTTGTAGTACTGAATCTACAGTTTTTCTACAGAGCATTAGAGAAACAATTTTAACCTGGAGGCCCTCCCTCCCTGGCAGACTTTAGAGACATACAATCCTTCCGGCCAGGCGTTTCCCCATGAAACAACGGCTGGATTTCATAGTTCCTCCTTCCCGCCCTCCCTGACTCTTCCTCCCTCCCTCCTCAGTCTGTAGAATCACCGCCAGAAAGGTTCAAAAGGTGAACGCTTTGCTCAGCTCTTTCCTCTGTCATCCTCTCAAGTGGAATGTGGAGGAGGAGAGAGACTGGTGGGATTAAGAGAGAAACGAGAGAGAAGTCCATAGATTTGCTTGCATTGAACTTGCGGAGAACTGTGTGCTCTGCCTTTGTGTGGTTCACCGGCAAGAGTTACATATACTTTTCTCTCTCATTCTCACAAGAGCATCTGTAGCTGCAGCTTGAAACATAATGATCAGTAGGACAGTGAAACCTGTTTGAACAAATCCAGGCTTGTTGTGTGCATGAGCACAGCTTATTCTCCCTTCTTATCTCATATACCAACACTGTTTGCGAAGCAGCTTGGCGCCTTCACTGTGATATGCTAAATAAATAGATAAGAGGGAAATAAGCAGATATACTTTGTAGGGGACAATAAGAGATGAGGGGGTTAAGGACACAGAAACGGACGTTTGTGTACATACGTAGGTGTGCGCACACAGTCAAGACTGGGTCATTGCTTCGGTGGTGAGACAGTGTTTATACTGTGTTGGATATCAGGCACACACACACACACCTTAGTACATTTTGCCGTATTAAGATCGGTGTCAAACGTGACACTTTAATATGCAGCTTGGGCTGCTCTCCAGCAAGAGCAGGGTTATATGGGCTCTTAGGGAGGCGGGGGGGGGGGTGTAAGCAGTTTGAGGAAAAGGAGAAACAGAATTAGCAAAGGAGAGAGAGAAACATTTCATTCTGGGAGGTAAAAAGAGGCAGGAAGGGCCCTACATTGTAGGCCGTTCATCAGCACTCAGTTTCTCTCTCTCTCTCTCTCTCTCTCTCTCTCTCTCTCTCTCTCTCTTTCTCTCTTTCGGCCGTGTGCCATGTTGACATAGCTAAATTAAACAGCTTTTATTGGGCTCAGTTTCTTGCTTAGCTCACTTCTCAAAATGTCAGGATTTCTCTCATTTTTCATCCAGAGACCCGCAGACGCTCACTTGTGGTTATGAGTGGAAACACACATACAGTGTAACATGCATACACACGCAAACTCCAGCAGACAAGAGCATGCACTGATGCTCAAAAATGCATACACAGATCATCTAACGTGCTTCTTGCTTTTCAAAGTGCACTGTGTTTCCCGTGTATTGCATGCAGACTGTAAATGCTCTGTGTGTCTGTGCTGTGGCCTCCTGTCATTCTTTCCAGGCAGCCTGTTGCCTGTTGATATTAAAATGCTGTGAAACGTAAAATTGACCCTCATAAAAGCTGAAGAGAGCGCTATTGAATGTGTATGTTAATTGCCCCGCTCCTGTTCGACTCGCTTAGCTTCATCCCTGGGGGTTGATGTAGTTTGCGTCTATTTTGAACAGGTTCATTGACATGTAGTATAAAGACGTTTTCATGCGCACCTTAAATCATGCATATTTTACTGATTGGGGGCTATACGTTAGCCAAAGGCCTGTCACTCCAATGTTTGTGCGGGGCTTTTCCACTTGGTCGTTGTGGTTTGGTGCCAGAGGTTTATAAGCCATTCTGCACTACAGGGGGGTGTATTGAGACTTACGGCCACATATTGGCATTGACATACATAGACGGTAGCCTGAAAAAGCATAGTTTATATCGTATTAAGGGTATTTATTCCTTGGTACCTGACAGGAATTTTCCACAATATCTTGCTTTCTTTACAGTGGCTTAATCTTTTATTTTATTTATTTATCCAGTTGTAAACATTAAGAATTTTATGGGAGGTTGCATAATTTGTAAAAAATATATATATATATATATGAAAAGAGGATATGCAATCCTAAATTTTAAGCATTGCTGCAGAGTCTGTCATGTTGCCTTGACACTCCTAATAGAGCCCTACTACTAAGACGAAACCCACTGTATTTTTATGATCTTCATACTGAAGCCATGCCTGATTCATTTACTTTCAAGACAACTAAAAGCAGCTAGCTTCATCATCAATGATCACTGGTCAAGAAACAGTACAGTATTGCTAGCTCTATTTAAAAATCACATGTGGAAAGGCTACATTAAAATTTCCACAGCAATTTTCTTCTGAGGCCATTTTTACTTAAAGTCATTTCAGTTAATTTCAAATCTTTCCACCCTCGCCCCTTAGTCTTTAAAATCCTCCACCCCTGTATTAATTAAAAATCACAAAGCCAACTCACTTGATTCTTCTGTTCCTCTTTCCCCTCCAGTGTTCAACAGCCACGGTAAAGCAGGGACCAGGGAGAGTCCGAGGCCCAAGACGGGAACCCACGCGCCTGCCACACCACTGCCGCCACTTCCGCCTCCGCCCCCGCCTCCGCCCCTCCTGAGGGAGCGGAGCGAGCGGGCGGAGGCACGGGAGCACGCGAGGGAGCAGCAGGCCCTGGCCAGCGGCCGCGGCTCAGCCAACGGGCTGCCACCGAGGAGAGCTGCAGAGGAGCTACGCAAGCAGGTACTGTAAGACGAGGAATATCCAGTGTTGGACTTTCAATAAGAGGATAGAGTCATAACATATTCAATATCACACAGAGAGGAAGCTGTGTGATAGTAGCATCCATGGAAAGCATGCTACTATGAGGGCATTTCTATGGCAGGTAAACTGTTTTAGCATTAGCTGTGTTATAACTGGAGATACCCTGGAATATTCTGTATTAACAAGCTAAAGGTGCTGCATGCTTGTTTAGTTTTTATGCTCATTTGACTCCCCTTCATTCACCCATCTGCCACATCCTCTTTTATAATCTTCCTCTCAATAATTTCTCCTAAGTACTACTGTGCCTGTCTTGTCTCTGTCCTATACTTTCTTTTTATTGCTCATTTCCTCCTTTGCCTTGCCTACTCAGCGTCCTCCCTTTAACTTTCCTCTTCTCTTGCTGCCCCTATCTTCTCCCTAACTCCTCTCCTCTCCTCTCCTCTCCTCTCCTCTCCTCTCCTCTCCTCCCATCGTGTCTGGGAGAGTAATGATTGTGTTTTGGCCTGCTGCGACTGCAGCTATATTTAGTAGTGCTGGCTAGGGGCTGTGAAAGCCTGCCTCCCTCTACGGCACTTAGAAGGTTTCAAGGAACCCCACAAAGCGAAAGAAGAGGAGGAGAAGGAAGAGAATGGGTAGAGGTGGCTTTAGTCAGAAAAGCTGGCACTCTCGCGATCACATTAGCTAATCCGAAGCAATTGTCTGCCGAGGCAACATCTTTCATTCTCTGTCTTTTTCTCTCTTATAATCTGTCTCCCACTTCAGCTCCTTTTTCTTCATTTCTGTCCTCTTTTCCATTTCCTTCCCTGCCTGTTCCTTCTCGTCGAATGCCAACCTCTAGGCAGTGTTGTTGTTGTTGTAGTACTGTGCTGCTGCTGATGCAGACTCAGGCATGTGTTTCAGGTTTTTAAAGTGGTTTGAATTGTCCAGTAAAACCAACAATGAATCTCAATGAGAGTTACCGCCTGCCAAGACAAACTTCAACCTCACTTACTCACTAGTCTTTGTTCTGCAGCTCTTCCTCTACACGCACTCTCTTTTCTTTCTCAATTCACTGTTGGCACCTTGTGTGACTCCTCTGACTCCTCTCCTACTGTGTATTTTGTTTTTCCTCCCGCACGGTCGTTCCACATTTCTCCTGCTCTCTCAGCCTCTTTCGCTCATTTTCTCTTCATGTGCTTCTCTCTCTCCCTCTCCCTCTGTGTCACTCTCTCTGTTCCTGAGTCAAACAGACGGATCTTGCCCTTGACAACATGGCTCCAATCATTTGGAAGGATTAGTAGATTTTTTTTCTCCTCCTGCTCTCCCTCCAATTAGCATAGTGTGTTAACCATGTGTGTTCAAGAAGTACACACACACACACACACACACACATTTACACACACAACCAACTGTGAAAATACAGACTAAGCCATATAAAAGGTTAAGTGATTATGTAGCCGTAAAACGAACTAGGGGTAGTGTGTGTAAAACCGAAGGGTAAAGGCATTATCATAATTCAATTCACTGTGAATCGGTTCTCCCTAATTTAATAGCGGCTTGTATCAACAAAATACATGCACCAGAACAGGACCTTTTCATAAAACAATATGATTCTATCCATTTTAATTAAATAACAAAAGTGGGGACGTCAGCAAAGCAGCTGTACGCAGCAGCAGCGCGCAGGTGGGGTGTGCAGGGCCAAACCATTTAGCCGACTCGGCATCATTTGAAAAGGACTCTGCACTTTCTTGTTTAGTTGTTTGTCCTCAGACATCCTCAATTAACCTCCCTTATGCTATTACAACATGTATACAATTACAGTAGATGATGAAAAAAGCAATAAGAATGAAGATTACATAATGTGTCTCTCTGCTTTTGCAAAATGCCTTTTTTTTATGATAGGGCATGTAGATCTCTTCTTGTAAGTTTATGTAAAGGGTTTTTTTTTGCATCTTGTGTTGTATTAGTGCCAGGCTGTAGTGACCTTTCTTTGGCTGCTTAAAAGTCAACCTGCCCAAGGCCGCATCACATTGCGCCCTAATAAGACAGCAGAGGGGGAAGAATGGCTTAAGCCGGATTTATGCCTTTGCCGTCGAGGTGCTCTGGCAGTCGCGCTGTAAATGAGTGCAGCATAGGAACTGATTTATAGTTCAGCATAAGATTTAACCCACTGATTGTTGTCGTGTGTGTTGGATGCTGTCAAAACTGTGGAATGCATTCATTATATACCATAAGTTATGGTGTTTAAATTGTTTCATGCTCCTGGTGATAAGACAATCATGATGGAAATGGGAAAAAAAGAAAAAATCTTTTCTTGCGTGTTGTCTTCATCGTCTAATCCAATCTCTGTCAGCACCAGAAACATCTTTAAGATAACATGAAGTAACCAAAGCTAACCAATCACAGTGAGCTTTGTTGTCAGGTGCGGGAACTTTTAAGGAGGTGCTCGTCAGAACCATTGGTAGCTCCAGTAGAGCTACAGAACCATGTGCAACCTCTTCCTGCATCTTGCTTCTTTTGTCAGTCAGCAGGGCTTTTCAAGGGTTAAACTTTCTCCTGTCTTCCTCTGTCCTTTGGCTGGCCTTCTCTCGCTGTCTGTCTGTCTCTCTCAATCTCTCTCTCTCCCCCCACCTCTCCTTCTCAGGCCCGGCTCCTGCAGATGTTGCCTGTTAAAAATCTTCCTGCCAGGCCTCAGCTGGGCTATAGCAACACATGATGTCATCTAGACCCACCTCTCTCTCCCTCCCCTTTCCCTGCTCACGTGCGACCGAAATCCACTCCAGAACAGTCTCCGGCTGCCTGCCTGCCTGTGTGTGCTTGTGTGTGTGTTTCTGTGTGTGTCTCTGTGTGCATGTGTGTGTGTTCTATTTTTTCCCTTTGGCTTCATTGTCTTTCTTGTTCTGTTCATCGTCCTTTTCATTTCTGTTCGAATTCTCTCTGCCAGTGGCTGTTAGTAGGAGTGAACATCCATATCCTTTCTTTCTCTCTCCTCTCCTTCCGTCTTTCCTTACTTCCATACTTCCCTCCCTCCCCATAACAGAATCTAAACCAGCTCCTCTTCAACTTCCTCCTTATCCTGTCTCTTTTTTCCTCCTCTCATCATCACTGTCTTGCCATCTTCCTTTTCCACCAGACCAAATAATTAAAGAGAGAAAAGTGAGGGAGCCTTACTGAGCCCCCCCTGAAGACAGCCGGTCCGCTGAGCCCTCCTGTGGCAGGAAGCGGTCATGACAGCGTGTCTCTCGGACTCAACGCTTTGTCAGCAAACTGTGGCTGGACAAATATAGCAGCTGTCTGGACAACTGCAGCTATAGCAGTTAGTTGCTATTTCAGCATCAGTGTAACACGAAATAAACGCACACATTGAACTTTGTATTGATTTGGCTATTGAAACAATAAGAATTAGTCAGTTTAAACTTTGTGAGATTATGTGTCACTTTGGTAATTAATTCTTGAATAACGAGTACGTGGTGTGCAGCTTTTTGTCTGACGCGTGCACACATTTCTTTGTGACACAAAATACAGTTGTGCTTTTTAGGCGGCCTTTGCATTCTCTCTTTCGGTCTCTCTTTCACCCCCTTTCCTCTCTTCACTCCTTTGTAAACGCCTTTTCTTTCCTCCCTCTCTCCTTGTCACCCCTTGTTTTTCTATTGTGAAGGGGAGTGTGTATATGTGTGTGTGTGTGTGTGTTAGGGGGAGTGATTGACGGAGGCAGGGTTAGGTTTCAGTCCCCCCTTATCTTTTAATGGCCTGGTCTTTGTGTCGACCCCCCGCCACCTGAGACGAGCACAATACACTACATGCACACGCACGCACACACATACATATACACACACACACACACACACACACAAGTGTGACGAGAGCCCTTCAAAGGCAAACCTGTCAATGGGCCGGCTGTCACCTCCCTCCTGTGGTGCCCCGACTGTGATTGATAACTCCATCTCTCCCATCCTCTCTCATTCTTGTGCCTGTGATTCACTTCCAGCTGGTCTGGACAGAAAGTCACTCAGATACTGTAGATAGATGCAAATTTTTTGTGCGTCTATCCCTACTTTGCTTGGATGATTTAGAAATTTGAGAAGAAAATTTGTTCGCTTTTGTTTGGAAATGTTTTCAAAATGAAATGTAACCAAATACCAACCAATCGGAAAAAATACCCCATTTATGTTAAAAGAGCTACCGAAACACGATCTCCAGCTCAGCCTATTCACATATTGGCAACCAAATACTGATCTTTAACTTAACAGAATCTCCTAACACTGTATGGCTGTCTCTCTCACACAACACGCACACACACCAGTCAAAAGTAAGGGAGAGAAGGAGAGAGAAAAGGGTATGAGAAACTCCTGGCAGCTCTGAAAGTGTGGGCTATGGAAACATAGAGATGAGGAAAGAGAGAGAGAGAGAAATGGATATTTTAGAAATGCATACAGGGGAAGTAGTATGGATGAAAGGACATGTTCAGGGAGTGAAGGATGGTGAGAAAAGAGAGGAGTGCATCAGAAAAAGCTCTAATTGTAAGCCTGACACAAACGGAGAGACAGACAGAAATACACAATGGTTTTTGTACATGTCTTGATCTACATGTGCAGCTCTCTCACTGAGGGGAGAAGGCGACCGTGTTTCTTCCCACAGCTGTAGCCAGCGAGCCAGCCAAGGGAACCAGACACTCACTGTGTACCAAACCTCTGATCTACAGTTGGGGCCTCAAAGACACACATTCGCATGCACGTACACCGCCTCACTCCTCCCTTCCCTTCCTCTGTCTCTTTCTTACATAGACACACGCACGCATACAAACACAGACTGGAGCCTTTTATTCATAGCACGAAATTGAATTATAGCATTTAAGAAAACCTATAGCAAATAAAAAGGTTGTTTTATGCGCTAGATGGGATTTTATTCCATCCCACGACCCCACTCTCCTACCTCATACTGTCCAGCCATTGCTAGTGTTATGAAACCACAGAGCCATCCCCACTTTCCTCTCATGTTCACTATCTCTTTTTTTTCCCACCTGTCCTAAACTGTTGTTTATCTCAGGATGTAGTGGGTTTCCACAGTGCTTGAGCTGTAGTTTCACAAAGTGTGCTGTGTTTGGAAAGTATAGTGATCTAGACAGTTGACTGGCTCGCTAATGAATGGCGAGGTTTCAGAAATAGCTTTAGCCAACCTTTCACCGCAGAGCTGAGCATCTGAATGTTTGGCCTCTTCACTGTAGAGTGGGTATGCCTGTACCAGTAGTTTAACTTTCATGGATATATGACTTGGCAGTGAACAACAAATCTGATAAGACAGGATTTCTTTTCAGAGATTTAAGCTGGTCCACAGCACTGTGATAAAGATTATTTATTCTGTTCATCTAATGTGTCCTGTCTCTCTCCCTCTCTTCTTTGGATTTCAGGTCTCTAGGCGAACGGGCTGATCGCTGATGGCTCGCACAAGCCGGCCGGTGGTGCCAAAAGAGCCGCGATTCGACTGCCATCCAAAACTGTGAAGAAGAAGACAGCCACCGTGTCCAAGGGCCACGCCACTTACACCAAAGCCAAACAGAAAGAACTGGGCAAGAAAACCAAACTCAGCAGCAGCAACAAATACCGAAGCGCCGCCTGCACCATCGCTACGAACAATCACAATCAGCATTAGCCGCAGCCGCCAGCAATGGCTGGCCAACTCAGGAAAAGCAGCGCACCAGCCTGACCACAGCAATGCAAAACCCGCAAACAGGTGCTACTATCCAATGGCTGCATAACGTGGTTGCCGGGTGCCCGCCTCAACGGCAGGCTTAACGGTATGAATAAACACCCTGGCCAAGGAGGACGGCAGAGACAGTGATAGCAGGGCCAGGGAGAGTGTCCAGGTCGAGGGGCGCGAACTCCAAGCGGCGCTTGAGGTGGTGTCAACCGGGTGGGGACAGCGGCCTGAGCAGGAAAGCCAACCGTTGGCACTGAGGCTAAGAAGGCTAAGCTCAGCCGACCTCTGGAGACACGCAGCAGTAAGAAGGTGGCCAATCAAGAGAAAGCTGCCACGCAAATTGCCGCCCTACCACACTCCAGTTTCTAATGGACATGAATCAGAAACACCCCTTCTCCTAAACAAGCCCCAACTGTTACCCCACCGCCTACTCCCTCCTCAACAAGCCCCACCTCCTTCTACACCAGCAGCCACGCGGAGCCGTGAACCACACCCAAGCGGCATCGGCCGCAAGTTGATGCTGATAATGACAAGCACAGCAGCAGCAGAGCAGGTCCATGGTCGAACTCCTCTTCTTCCTCCCCATCATCAGCCAGAATCACCAGAATCCCAGTCGCGGCCAGCACTACCTCAGACCCCCAACAACCTCTGTGTCCTCCTCCTTCACAAACTCCTCTCTGCTTACTTCCCAACAGCCCCCGGGATAGGCTCAAACCAGCAGCCCTGCGGCCCGCCTGAGCGGACAAGGAGTGGGAGCGTGAGAAAGAGTTGACGCGCTCAGAAGGAACGTGAGCAGGAGAAGTTGGAGTGAGCGCCCAGTGGAGCAGGCCAGAGGGCTGGGCAGCGCTGGGCGGTTCCCTGCCTTCCGCCAGCGCTGGGAGTTCCAGGACTCTGCGTACTTGGATGCGGTGAGGGAACAGGCCGAGGCGGCTGGCATGCCGCTGTGGTCCCACCTCAGGACTGCTGGCCAGAGTGCAAGCTGAGCGAGGAGATGCGCTTTTGTTACACAGGTGCAGAGGGTCCATGCTGGGCCGGGCGCTAGCCCCAACGGTAGCTGCTGGCCTGCATCCGCAAGCACCTCAAACTTGTGGCATTACCATGGATGAGCCAATGTCATTGGTAAGTGAGCTAAAACAGACAGACACACATATGTATATATATGTTACCCAGGCGAGCGAGCCACACAGGCAACTCTGACACCCCATTCCAAACTGAGAGGCCCCTCTGCAGCTCCTGTTTTCACGTAGACAGTCTCTCTCCCCGTAGCTTTTGTGGAATGCAACAAGACAGTGATAAACTAGATCACCTACTCAGTATCCTGCAGTTTTGCTGCAGTCTTGCTGTTTAAAAGCCAGACAAAAGCAGCTAGAGAGCAAGCATCGCAAATATTGCTGTCTCCATTGGTATCAGTGGTGCTCTTGAGAGCTTCAGTGGCATTCCCGCCTGATGTTATCTCCTGGTTATAGATGATAATAATAATGTGGAACAACTCGGCGTAGGGCCTGATGGGCTGCAAAACAATATTTCCAGATTGCCTTGTCACCTTTCCATTTCGATAATGACATCAGCATTTTACGAAAGCATTTAAACAGCCCCAGTTCAGACAGAAACTGAATGTGTGAGTTTTCTAAATGAGCGATATACGCAGCCCGTGAATGCAGGCTCTTTGTCATGAACTCACAGTTTTATTCTGGTTGAGTTACGCATGTGCTCACTGCAATGTGTTTGTAGCTTTTGCATACAGCTGTGAACAGATTAGCTCAGTGTGAGCACAGTTATGTGGTTGTTAGTCAGAGAGTAATTCTGGCAGCCAGTGACCCATGGTGGAGTGGCCTCTGCCACGGTGGATGCCCTGTTCCAAATGATTTCCTTTACTGTGCCCAGCAGATCAGTTCTGCAATAACAGTAATTTGTGTGTCTGTTTACGAGTGATGGTTCAGATGATTTTGAAAGCTGATAGCTCAACTGGCCGCTTTCAAATTAAAAATGAACTGGAGGAATGGTATTGTTTAGCCACAGGAGCAGATGCTCCAAGATGGCAGTCCTTCTTGATTTGTTTAATTTCTATGTTTTTTTTTTAAAACATGGTTTAGACATGTGGAAACAGACAACTTGTCTATGTGTGCAGTCTCTGAATTAACCTTCTAGTTTATCGCTCTGTTCTATGCAGGTGGCTGTGAAGTGACCTAATACGTTTCAGCTCATCAATGACATGGGTGGCATGCAGCAGGTGATGGACTCAGAAGTGGGACTAAGTTGGCTGACCTCCTGCAAGATCCCTAAGTCAGCGTAGGATCAAGGCCAAGCTGCAGGGAGGCTTACCTCCAGTACATCCTCTCTCCTATGACTCGCCAGCGCCGAGGAGCAGCCTCCCGACTGCAGGCCGAGGTGCTGCAGGAGAAAGAACCTGGAGTCGCTGGGCTGGGCCCTGAGGGTCTCATGGACCTCGCACCCAGTGCTCTGATCTCGACGCTATGAGCCCAAGAACGGGCTAGTGGGCGGGATAGTGGAGGGGCGACGGGCACCAGCGCACTAATGGAGTGCGTATCACCATCTGAAGGAGCTGAGGCTCAGGTCAAAGCGGTCGGGCGCCGCTCTTCATTTCAGGAAAAACAAGGCAAAGAGGACAGGCAGCATGGAGGAGCAGGAGGATATGGACAGGGGCGTTTCTCAGTGACCAGCACAAATGTATTTGCTGCTAAGGTGAGGATGAAGCACATTTGCTGTTTATGCCACACATTCGCTATTGCTAGACAAGAGGCATGTAAGTGTATTTTTCGTTGTACTTTTTTCTGTTCTTTCTTTCAAAAGACGTTATGATACTAATATGCTGTTAATAACCACAATTCTATTGACTATTTCAGGGCCAGTTATTCATTACAGCCCTTACAGAGGTTTATAGTTAGGCTACACTACAGTGTAAAGCACATCTCTGTGGATTGCTCCTCAGAGTTACCGTCAAGAATTAGATTTTAATATCAGTATGTTGGTATCCATTATCAGGTTTATTTTAGTACCTCAGCCTAACAAGCTGCAAATGGTATGTCCTAAATATAATCATATAAATATCCACATTTTTATATGGTAAATGGCAGACCTTGTGACTTTGCAGTTTTCAGTCTTCATTACTGCCCAGCCAGATGTCTGGCGCCTCACTACTGTCTGAATCAAGACTAATGTCACACATGAGGTGTGAGCAGTCTACACCTTTCATATTATCACCACTAAAGTCTTGGCGTGTGTCAAATCACTGTGTCAGTTCTTATGACAAAATATTCACCCTGTCTTTGAAAGGGTTAAAGCTGCGCTTGTAAATCATTACAACATGCTACTTAATTGGGTTTCTCCTGGGGACCATGTTTGTGGTGTTAACTGCAAAGATGTTGATGCCTACTGAAATGCTTTCTATTCAGTTTTCTAGTAACATTATCATTCTGGCTCACGCTACATGCAGCAATACTTGTAAATACATCATGGAAGCTGCACTGTAAAGACCTGTTTTTGGTGCGAGAGGAGGGACAGCAGTTTTACCGCGTGGTATGTGAAATGTTTCTGTGCAGCTGTGTGCGTGGTAAGGTGGTCAATAGTCTCGCTAGTGTGTGTGCACGCCACTGCACATTAGATGTATTCCCACCTCCCCAGCGCCTGCTAGCAGCTGTGTTGGATTCTGGCTGGCTGAAATGTAGGCTCGAGAGAAGGCAGTAACCCCTTCAAAAACACCCCAACCCGTCCTCTCACCCTGCCCCGCCTCCTCCTTAAAACCCGCCTCCTTCGGCTCCCCTCCACCCTTTAATCCAGCTCCTCTCTCCCCATGGCCTCCTTCAAGCCCCATGCCCTGCTCTTAGCCATTTCCCCCCAAAAAATCTCCAGTCCTCTCGCCGACTCTTTCTTCGAACCCGCCTCCCCACATGCACTGTCCTCTGCCAAAGCCCTCTGCCAACCCCCGCCAGAGGCGATATGTATGCATACAGGCTAGCACCTTTGCAGTACATTCAGATTTCCACACATGCAAACGCATACAACACATGTGAGTATTCAGTCTCGCCGCACATACGGTGTTTGCTGTTTGTGTGCATGTATTGCCTAGCATGTTGATGAGGTCATTAAGACAACTATGTTTCTGTGTTACATTCTCTCTCTCTCTCACATTGACTCTTGCACTGCACAATACTCCACCCCATTTTAATCTGATCCCATTTGATTTTTTTCCTCCTGTTCCTTTGGTAACTAAATCCCTCTGCATGACTCCTCCTCTGAAGAACTGAGATATTGTCAACAGGCTTGACCCAGTACAGTCCATAGATCGCCTGAGTTATAGAGGCCGCTTATTCAACGTAGTGACATGTGAATGGCTGTCACTAAGCTGACAGGAAGGTCATCCAAATATGACCCATCACTCTTCCTCTACAACTCAGATTTGTGGCGTAGCATTTTTCATCAGGAGCGCCCCCGAGAGGAGGTTATATTTCACTCTTTTTCTATCAAGAGAACAAAGTGTACGTCAAGGGTATACCATCTCTAATTACACCAGGAAAGGCTTGATAAGTGCTGCTACTGACTGGCTCCAAAGAACAGCTTGTCAGTGCTTACTAGGTCACTCTTTATACTGTATTATTTAACTGCTTTATTTTACAACTCTAGCTACTGTAATAATAAGAATATGTTAGTCACTTGAAAAAAAATCTGCTCACCTAAGAAGGGAAAAAGAAAGAAAGACAAACCATCACTGTGAGGAGGAATTCGTCATCTTTTCACCAGGGTCCATACATCCCCAGGCCCATAGCCGGCAGATTTATGGCTACCTGAAGCCTCTCTGTAGCAGGAGTCTGTGGGAGAGAGGGTCAAGCAGGGGAGATATCAGACTTATAGAGAAACACGAGAAACATGTACAGCATAGTTTCAGCAATGTGACATGCATTCTTTTGATGCTTCCCTCTGACTTTTGACTCAAACAAACGGTTGTGGGAAAGACAGCTTGCAGCTCATTGATGTCCGGCAATGTTTTCTTTGTTTCATTTTTAAATTCACACTGTCGGTTCATATTCCCCTATAGTTGTTTTTCCATGACCAAGGACTATAAATATGTATGAGTCTGTGTTTTTAGCATGCTGTGACTTCCAGATGTTTAATGTTCCTTTGTTGCAGGGGAAATCGTGTCTTTGATCAATTTCTTCAGGATAGCCCGAACACCATGACTATGTGCTTTAACAAGGAACCAGGGGCTGCTGAGGTTGAGGTTAGCACGCTGGACATCTTTATTAAACTAAAATGACTAAAATGGCCTCCAGTGGCCAGGCTTAAAATTTATGACATTATTTGTCAGATGAAACATCACCTGGAAACCTGTGCCCTGTTTCATGCATTTTATGTTTTTTTCTGTAGCAAGAGTACTGGAGGATCAGAGCAGAGAGACAGCCATGTGGCGTGTGCATCAGGAAGGTGGACACTAGCACACATGGCAGTGGTTTCCCACAGGAAAGTCAGAGCCATTTTTCAAAGTAAGAATACACCACTCAAATATGGACAGAATATTCTGCCTGTGTTTGAAGACAGCAGTCTGAACCTATGAATTCTTGCTAACTCTCGGCCCAGGTATGCATGTGTATCCATCGAAAAAATGTACAAATAATTCATTTTGTTCCTCTCTCAGACATGATGGAACCTCACTGTCCTCCCTAATAACTCTGGATCCATTCTGAGTATCTGGGTGCTGTGCCTGGTATGACACATGGAAAGGCAGTTCTGTGCACATAAAGTTGTAGCTGTATATATATATATATATATATATATATATGTAGGCATAAATGACTTTAGCTGCATCTCCTCATTCTGTATAATCTATAGTTGGTAATAAATCCATGCTCTTATTTCTCTCTCTCTCTCTCTCTAAACCATCTCTCCCCAGGGTGACCATTCCTGGCTAAACACATGGTCTTTTAATTTCATGCTGGTCTCGAGACCAAACGCTTCCATATTGATTACTTACACACTGGTGCTGATTGCATTTGGTAAGTATGCTGGGCTCTTCGGCATCACTGGTATTGTGTGTGCAGAAAAATCTGTAAGCAAATTTTAAATATGTGTAAAATTAGCTGGAGAATCGGTTGAAAAAGTAATGTCCTTGATGTGAATTTTCCGCAGGTATTCTATCCCTGCTGAGGAGAAGGCTAAGCTGGACAAGGTGGTCTATACACTGCTTCAGGCCAATGGCACCCCAGGACTAGAAATGTTGGAGAAAAAACATCATGGTGAGCGCTTCTGTTAATGGGGAATTCTAATATATTGCTCAGCATTATTGTTCTTCAGCTACTTCCATTTCCAGAAATATACAGTTAGAGAAGTATTAAACCTTTTTCTTTCCATCTCTCCTCCTTCACCTCCAGATCTTCCAGAGGTGCTAAAATGCTGAAGGTATCAAGGCCACCGCACGGCTCAGCCGGAGCGGCCAGTTTGTGGTCTGCTTCGTGCCTTTGTTCAGCGTGCTGTGGCTATGCTGTCAGAGACGGTACACTGCCAATCAAGACTGGATGAACCTGGGCTACCAGGCCGCAAAGGTCAGCACATAACCATATGGCAGAGCCGCACTACGTGTCATGTTGTTTTAATAAAGGAAACATTCTGTGTGTATATGTGGAATCAAATGTGCAATAAGGATGAAAATATTTCTATAAATGTGACCTATAAAATCTAAATGTCTTGGGTTTCTTTTTGGAATTAATATCAGTGATTTGACATAACAGCTGTTTGTTTTATTTCTCACTCCTGCTTTGTAATTCCTCCCAACACTGGCCCTGTGGACAGTGGCAGTTAAACCTCTGATTTATGTAGAGTTGATTGAAACTGGAAATGGATAAATGAACATAGAACCTTGAGCTTGATTCTCTAATCAGCCAGTGTGTTTAACTGTGAGAAGTAATTGCTGCTGTAAGTCTCCCCAGAGGTGTATTTAGAATTTTTCTTTTTGTGATCATGAGCAAGCCTCCAGACTGTTGGACCTCATTATAGCTGTAATAGAGGAGAAGAAACGTTCCTTACTGTCATTAGGGGCATTATGGTGATGGAGGAACATATACCTTCAGCAATGCCATCATATTCATAGCCACAGCAAAGATAATTCTCATGGGTAATATGACATTCATACAGTGTACAGTGTTGTGGTGCAACGTCGAAACATTTTCACAACACAAATATTTTTACTAAAAATGAGAAACAGGAGAGGCTTAAGAAATATTGATCTGAGTGTATAGAGTTTCAGGTTACACTGCAAACACACACTGAACACACTATTGGAGCTTATCAATCATTTCACTTAGTTAAATATACTTGGAAGCTACCTTTAATTTTGAGACTTAAACAAAAGTACATTAAAATGGATTAAAAAAACAGTCTGTTGGTGATTTAAAGAGAATCTGAATTTGTGATCTGCTCTGATTTTGCAGGACCTGAAATGTCATTATATAGCCAAACCCTTCTCCATGGAGAAGCTACTGCACCAGATTGCTACAGCTGATCCAAGAGGACAATGCCTTCCTCACCACCATCTCCTCGCCCCTACTCAAAGACCCTTGCAGGATGCAGCAGTGCACACGACACATGCTTGCATATTATATACAATACAATACCATTATCATTCTAACCGCGAAATTTACCTGCAATTGAGAACTTGTTAAAGTGTAGCTCTAATATTTCCACATCCCTCGAGGGAAACAATCAAATATTGCAGGACTGATATATTCATGTTATCGATTCCTGTGTGTGTATTATTTGTAGAGGAAGTCCTACTCTCTCTTTCCCCAGAGCAATAAAAACACAAAACTTAATGTGCCGGATACAGTTTGTGCACCAATTTTACAGGATGCTGCAAAGGTTTTCTGTAGTCTTTGTTGTCCAATAGAACATAGAGATGCAATTAACGGCAGGAACTTTACAAGGGTTTGGTACCCCCGCCGCCACGGCACGCATGACGGCAGCCCTGGCCCAGTGAGGGACGGAAGAAGTTCTCAAGGGAAGTGGCTAGCACTGAGTTCTTCAGGAGAGACGCTACAGATCTGTCAGCATCTCTGCTACTTGTCCATGGTAAGATATATACAGAGTTTGGTATTGTACCACACAGTAATACAGCAACAAAAATCTGTCCATCTTTTTTTCAGTTTGTATTGATGAATTTCATTAGTAAGTTTACTGTACCTATTACTACCACCTGGTATACATATTTAGCATTTTTCTTATTTTAAGACTGTGTTTTCTTGTTCTTTTTATGGCTCAGTATTTCAAAGGCATCTAAAGTAAATCAAACAATGAAATTGATGAAATTTTTACAACAGTGGTATCAAATTAAATGCCATAATATTCTATTATATGTAAACTCACTCACTAACTTGCCAGCAGCATAATACACTAGGAATGGAAGACGAGTAAATGATTTATCAGGTTTCCTACTACAGTATCTCAGTAACAAGAGTAATTTCAGCTGAGTGTCTGGTTTCTGTAATAATGTCTCTACTTGCTTCCATCTGTGCAGGTGGTTCAGGAGACTGACAATGTGGTCTTCTGTCTGGAGTGTGCCCCGCGCTTATGTGGAGAAGCACAAGTCCTGCAGAGGCCCAGAGATGATGTACTGACACGACAGGTGAGCTGACCGCTTGTGTTTCTGCCGTGGTCCAGTTCTCTGTCTTGTCCAGGTGGGGGAGACATCGCCATTTACACTGTTCCAGGAAGCCGATTATTCACCACATTTGGCGCTCATGCACTGTACTTTCTTGAGCCTGTGCTGTAAATTCAAGCAAGGATCAACAAAATAAATGAAAACCAGAAAAAATGCACATTGTTGAAATGGTTTAATTTTAATCTGTCTTTTCTTCTCAGGATCAAATCAACAGTTTGCGAACTAGTGTGGTCAACATGTTGAAGAACAACGGCGGTGGCGGCGCGGTGGGGAGTCGTCAGCGGAGGAGGACCTCACCGGCTTAAGCTCCCCGCTAAAGCATCGCCAAGCGAGGTTCTCGAAGCGCAAGGCCACTGTGGAGGTGTCCTGGCACGCCTGTCACCAGCCACATACCCAAGGTCGCTGCTGTGTCCTGAGGGGAGGAGAGGGGACGGGGGCACCGACATCGCCTCACCCTGTGCGCTGTGCCCTCGCCCCAGCCCTGCCCTGCCCCGCGCCCTCCCTACACCCTCCTCTCAACCTCCCTTTGTTTTTTTTTTACATTACGCAGGATCACTATCAATCCCTCCTCCACCACCCAATATTTAAGATCGATTGTTTTTGAGCTGAAATCCCTCACCTGGACCTCAGTCCACCCTCCCTCCAAAAAATATTCACCTCCCCTAGTATGACAGGCTTGTTTGTTAAAAAAAAAAAAACAGAGAAGAAAGAAAAGAAAAAAAGAAAAACAAGTTGTCTTTTTTTGCACTAGTGTGAAAGAAGAATGGTTTTATTCTGGATGATTTTAGAATCCCACCCATCCACCCTGCCCTCCTGGAAGTCGCCTCAACGACATTACAAGCATTAAGTGTAACGCTGACAAGAAGACTTGATGGGCCCTTGTTATAATCTTTACCCACCCTCCCGCCTCCCTTCACTGGAAATGGGTTACATTTGTTACCTTTTTTCTTGCATCACTTTCTCCTGCCCCTTGCCTTGCCCTGAGACTGAAAACTCCACTGAACTCATCCCTTCTCATCACACACTAACTGTGAACATGGGACGAATGAAAAGGCGGCTTTTTTTTTCCTCCTGGTTTTCTGAATGAAAATGATATCAAGTAGTTACCCAAAGTTTCTTCTTCGTCCTTGACTCTATAGAAGAGTCCTTTTATTGATTTTGTATGCTTGATGCAGCTCCCTGCATTGTTTTTTTTTTCTTTTTTGAAAAAAATATACGAGGTAAAACTTGAAAGACAGATGATGTTGGTTTATTGTTGGTTGGCTATGTTTTTCAAGTTCCCATTTTGAATTTAGCTTTGTTTTTCTAGGTTTTTTAAGTAGACGCCTTCTTCTGTGTACTTTTTTTTTTCGGCCATTGTGGATGTTTCTGTTCATTGGTGGATGTGGAGAGAGGGCAGCTACAGCTGCTTGACCTCTGAAAGGGTCACCACCTCACTTCCTGGTAGTATGGAGGATCCCTCCTTCGCTAGCGAAAGTGAAAACCGTGCCTGATACTTCTAGCGAGGAGATCCATTTTATTGGTGCTGTTGGTTATAATTACTGTATAACAACACAAAAATTTAAATCTTTGGGGTTAGCGCCTGCTGTCGCCTAACAGCTATACCACGCTCTTATCCCACAGGGCAGAAAAAGCTTTTCAGGCTTTTCTGGTTCTAGATGTAATCGTGTTAACATTCCATTCTTCCAGTCCTCTTGTTTCATCTGTACCAGTAAACATTAATTATTATATTATATTATTATTATTATTTTGTGTTTTTTTTTTTTTTTTAACTTGTTGATCTGATGTGTTATCTCAAGTAGAGCCACTAGTCAAAGAGTGTAAATGAACATCGAATCCAAGTTTTGTTTGTTTTTTGTTTTTCTTTATTGTCCTTTTTGTTTTTTTTCGCTTTTTGCATTTGTTCATTTTCCATATATATAAGTGATTTTTAGAGAGGAAAAAGTCCAATACAAACAAACATCAACTTTTTTTGTACATAATCCTGTAAATTTCTTTTTAAATACTTGGAGCTCTTTTTCTGGGGTTAAGGAAGAAAGAAAGGAAGGGAGGAAGGAATATGAGAAGAGAGAAAAGTTCCAGAGGAGAGTGCTTGATGAAGAAAAGCCTTACATTTCCCCTTTTCATCCGTGGGAGTTTGATGCTTACAGGGTTGCTCTGGTAAACGTGGTATAAAACTTTAAGTGCTGCTTATATCACTAAGAAAGAAGATATTGAGGCCAAATTCACCGCCAACCTAGTTTTGTTTGTTTAGCTTTACTTTTTAAAGAAAAGGGAAATGATATGTTCATAAAAAAAATATGGGTTTTTACATTTTCACATTGAAAATTCAACAAAAAATGTAGTAGCTACTCATGTTGTAATTGAGCTTGCTAGTGGTGACTGTCAAGGAAAATCCTATAATCCAGTTTGTTGGTTGTCGTCCTCGAGAAGACTGAACTGTTTTAGGACTATTTAATGAAATACCAAGTTCGGTGTTTTCAACATAAAAAGTGGTTGTCAAGTTTTATGGCCTTACAATATATTTTATTCTGATGGATTTTTTTGTTTGTTTTTCAGTTCTTTTATTGTTTGTTTGTTTCTTCCATTTTCACAGTATAAAATACTTGCTCACAGTGGGGTCTCCCTATGACTTAATTTATTAGTGCCGCATCTCGGCCTTTCCTCCACTTGAAAGAGAGTCTCATGTTGGTTATATTGACAGTTTTTACTTTTGCAATTTGTACTATACGAATAAAAACTTACCGACACCACTGTCATTTCTTTCCAACGTTTTTGTGTGTCTTGAGTAACAGACTTTGACATGACTTCAACAATAAACAGTTTGAGCATTTAGATTTCATGTTCTCATATTGGAAAGGGTTTGGATCGCTATCTCCTGTGGTTATCTCTCCTAGAGAGCTGAAGGAATTTATTTGATCTCCTTCTGGCAGCTCATTTTTCACATAATGGGCATCAACATTGTAATTTAAGTTTCCAGATCAAAGCCAAAACAGTTTAACATCCTTATAGGTCATATTTTTATCCTCTATATTTCTTTTTCCCATCCTCCTGGCAATATGTGGTGACACCTTATTTGTATTCTCAAGTCTATGATTCCCCAGAAACAGAAATTTAAAATGTGATCTCAGAAAGTGTTGATGCAGTGTTTTCCATGTGTGACTTTTCTCCCATGCACCTTGACCCATCACCCTAAATACCATACTTACAGAGGACTGATGTAAACCTGCTACTGGCCTGAAAATGTTTAGAGCAACATATTAGAGTGAATAATGTGTTTAGGGTTTACAAAACAGTCTGTCATATTGAGGGGAACACAAATATTTTAAATAAAAACTCCACAGAACAGCTGCTGTGCAGTTTTTCCACAAAGAGTTGGTTATATTTGATGAATAACTAGCAAAAAAGCAACGGAGATCAGCTATTGTTGTGAGCTCTGACTGACTACAGTCTTTTATACTCCACCCAAGAACAAGCAGGCAGGTTGTTGACCGGGCTGTTGGGCAATATCAGCCGGGTCACCTCCTATGCACCTTCTTTTCTTGTTTGTGTATTACGCCAGTGAATGCACTTGGGGCAAGAAGTGATTTTTTCAATGACGCACTACAGGTTCTCAAATGCTCATGGTTTCATGCTGTTGCTCAAATCGACAAGTCATGAAATCACGCGCTTTTATCGAAAAGGTGTTGAGGAAATGCAGTCGAGTTTGGGAAGAGCGGAGGCAAAGTCAGCCGAGAATCCAGGGGACATCACTGAGATGTTACAGGATCAACAAGATAAATGAATTGATTTATGAGTGTAGCCATCAGCCAGTATCTCAGATTATAGTTGGATATGACAGATATGATTCTGATCTGTGCGTTCTCAGCAGTGGTGGAAGAAGTATTAAATTCACTTAAGTAAAAGTACTAAAATACTTAAAATACTCCATTGCAACTAAAAGGTCTGCATGAAAAACACAAACAAACCCCAGTATGATATTTAATATCAGCCTACAATACTGACCCACTATATTTTCTAAATTCAACACTAAATATTTAATTACCAGTCATTTACTCAGTCATACTCTCTTCTGGCTTGTGCCTTAATGTTTGCACTCAAAACTGACAACAGCGCACAGAAACAAAAAGGAAAAAATGACTGGCAATGAAATATTTAGTGTTGAATTTGGAAACTATGGAGTGGGTTGGTATTGTAGCCAACACTATTACGGTTCAGAAGTTTAACTATTGGACAATCATCCTAACCCCTATGCCTCACCTTACCTTATAAACCTATATCTGATGTTGACCCCTGTGCTAGTCTTACCCAAAATCTCACCTCTGTCTTATCTTAATTCAAACCCCCAAATACCTTGTTGTGACTGTGGTGAACTTGTGTGCCTCCATGTAGCATATGGCCTTAATCAGGCTTTTGGATGGTTGCAGAGGGTTAGTCTTAAGAATTTAATTAAGCTTAGAGGCAGTTAGAGGAGGTTAGCTCTTATAGCTGGAAAAATCCTGGCATAGTTCTCCAAGGTCTTTGTGAGGTAGCTGCAGATTTCTTTTCTTTCTTTTTTTTTTTTATACAGTGAATAATATAACAAGCTTTTAAATACAACACATTGTTAAAGATTCAACCGGTGGTTTCCAATCTTTTTTGGCTCCTGACAGTGTGTAGTCAGGGCCACATTTCAGAGAGTTGTTATCATCTTCACCAAATCGTGATTTTTCTCTACAAACTTCTCATGCAGCTTCATTTCAGTAAATATTCAAATGATCCAATATCTCACCAAAAATCAAAGATTGGAGAACAAGCCCAAAAACTGAAAACAGATTTGTGAATCAGAACTTCATGAATCTCATGACCCCTCAGATTTATCCGGTAACCCTCTTCATAAAACTCATTTTTTCATTGCTCAAACTACCTCTACCTGCAGCATCTGCAGTAACATGCTGCTTACACACTGATGCTTAAGGATTAGTCAGCGAATGAGGTCATATATAATAGACACCAAACTGGTCATTTTACTTTAATAGTTTAACCACATTTTGCTGCTAATATTTATGTACTACTGAAGTAGGATTTTTAATGCAGGACTTGTACTGTACTGGTACTTTAACTGTATTGGTTTACTGTATTGGTACTTTTACTTAAGTGAACTGAATACTTCCTCCACCACTGCTGAGAACTTACTTAAGCCCAATTCAGAGTTTCCATACATTATTTGTTGTTAGAATCATGTCTGTCTTATCCAACTATAATCTAAAATGCTGGCTAGTGGCTACACTTACTGATACAATTAATTTACCTTGTTGATCCTGTAGCATCTCAGTGATGTCCTGTGGCTCTGGATTCTCGGCTGACTCATGGAGATCCAGCAAGGCCTCTTCATTATCTGTGTGTTTTTGTTGACCGTCTCTGGACATGGGCCTAGCTCTCTGATGACCAAGGTTAACTGTAGGAGCCCAGTCTACAGACTCAACGTTGTTTACAGCACTAAGGAAGCCTAAAGAGAACAACAAACAACAAAGTTTGTTATTGTAAAAGAACTGACATCTCCTATTTAGGTCATTCTTTTATCCTTTATATTTCATTGTGGACCTAGGCAAGTTGTAGACTAATTCATTAACTGAGAAAATAATTGGCAAATTAGCCATTCAGATAATCCACTGACCTCACTGTAAACTTTTTTGGAGCAACTACTTGATAGGAAGTTTTTCCAGTTTAAACAGTTGACAATGAGGCCTGTGGACTGTCCAAAGAAACCAAAAAAAAATGCATTACTGTACATATTGTAATTGTTCCTTTTCAGTACTGTGATTATTTTGGGATGGAGGCAGAAATCTGAGGGGAATTTTAAAACCTGGGCAAATAAAACCAAAACTATCAGCATTGCTTGATAGATATCACTAGAGGCAAATGAAAAATGAAAATTTCACAACAAGACGAATGTCAAAGACACTGCAGTGAGAAACAATTATCTCTAGGTAAAAGATGCAAACAGGCTGCACCGTGACATTATCAAGTTCCACAGGAAGCAGCAGCAGCAGGTGCAGGATACTAGAAGTGCTCTTCTGTTCATTCAACGCAGAGCTTGTCATTCTATTCACTCGCCACACATCATACATGCAAACTACTGGAGGGCCCTGTAGTTCACCATAACCTTAATTAAAGTGCACTGGATTGAATGTCACACATTAACACCAACTATTTACTATTCACAATGAAGCGACACGTCCACTCCAAGCCTTCAAATGCCATTTACTCTCAGCATAACACTAGTATTGCTTTTCCTTATTTTTCAGTTTAAAAAACATTTAACGGCAATAATGAATATATACATGGTAAAATATCCTCCCCCAAGAGAAAACTGCTGTATTTCCAAACCGCTCACCACTCCAGCTGAATACGCTATCCATCTATCCGTTCCCTTGCCGTGTCAGCTTTCCATTTGTAAAGAGCTCAGGCAAGACTGTAAATCAAGAGCGAGCACACAGGGACTGTTAACATGCTTAAAACCTAAATCCTGCTCATAGTTCATTCTTTAACTTGTCCCTGAAATGCTTAGATGAAAATTAAACAATGCTGGGGGAGAAACATTTATTACCAACAAGTCAGAAATTGTAGGCAAGGGAAAATAAAGGAAGGAGTAATGCTGTCACATTGCACAAATGTCAACATTTCTGTACAAAAAAAAAGATTTAGATACAGTTAAACCTTCTGGATGTTGTCCAGTGCATAGCACACAGTCCAAACATGTATTTGGTCCACGTTCAAAGGGAGAAGTTCACCCAAATATTACTGGTCAAAGGAATGGCGAAGGGTAACTCTCCTGCATGTGTTCATGTTAAATCACTGATGTCATGGTACCTGAACTTCCCCAATGTGTCAGCCATACAGTACTGTGTGGTATATAACCCACTGCCAAGTGACTGCATGCCATGTTTTATCAAAGCCAGTGGCACAAAAGTATTATCTAATTGGTATTATATATTTTAAATATTGCAGAATCTTGCTCATAAACCACTTAAAGGAGAGCAAGAAGCTTTGGGGATTCAGCTTATTTATAACATCATAAAAAATCATCCATGTGACCCCTGCAGATAATTTGTCAAGTGCCTTGTGTTAACTGTTCAGCAGTTACTGTATTAAAGGGTCAATTCACTCAAATTATGAAAATAAAATCTAATCATGGTAGGTTTTATTAGCCCAGACTTTGAAATAATAATAACCAAAAAAAAAAAGTTCTGTGTATTATTTGGCATAACCAGGATGTTATCACACATGGATATGTCAAAATCTGGGCAACTATCTGCCTGGGCTAGAGGTAAGTGAGGATTTATTTTTATTTTTTTTCAAAACTTCATAAATGGACCCTTTAAGTGATGGTAGGCTTACAACATTGAGTGAGTCAAAATAAGACATACTTTTAGTGCTTATAAACTTATTTGACTTTTGTTACGTGTAGTAAGTTTTAAAAATAAAATGTCATAAACCTGGCAGAGCTGGTGATAGCCTCTTAATTTTGATAAGGATTTGGTATATATGACGGGTTTTTTTTGGTTCAAAAAACCGTCATATATTTATATTCAGCAGAAGTTTCACCATTGTCCACCACATATAAAAATGCACAACAGCACAGTAAATGCTGAAGTATTAGCACAGAGCATGACAGGACATTGTCTAAAAGGAAAATATGGATGATTTTAGTGTATACTTTTTTTTAATGTCCCCATCACTTATCAATTAACAGGCCTCTCCTTGTCTCAACATGCACAAACACAGAAACAGAATATTAGAGCATTCTCAGAATAATGCCAGACTATTACTGTGCATGTTAAGTCATTCAATCCTATTATGCTAAAGGGAACTCAAACCAATTTTACAGGATTCAATTAGAATTGAAAGCTCAGTGGTTTTTTAAGGCAAGGTCATGTGGCAGTTAGTGCAACCTCAATGTATTTTCTTTCATATGTTTTTCTTCAATATGAAAGGAATTGGAGAAGGGAGCCAATATTGTTATGTATCCAAGTTTGATTTGGCAGCTCTGTGTGTTTGTGTGTTTGTGTTTAAATCTGGTCCAACTTTCCTCAAACCTTCTGCCTGGTCTCCTCACAGTCTTTGCTGGTCTGGTCTTCTTGGTCCACCCTGTCCACCAGCGCTGTGTCAGGGTGCACCTCCTCCTCGTCCAGGGTCACCACCACCGGCGGCCTTCTCCTCCTCCCTCCACCCCCTGATCCTCCAACGCTGCCGCCTCCTCCTTGCTCAGTCTCCTCCTCGTCTTCGTCCTCCTCCTCCTCTCCGGCCTCTGTGTCCTGGCTGGCTGAGTCAGTGCAGGTGGATGAAAGGGAAGAAAGCTTGTGGCGTAGCTCAGCCTGGGTGGGAACCTGGAGACTGATCTCTGTGGTGAAGGACTCAACATCAGGACCTGAGAGAAAGAGAAGTTGCTTCGATTACTTCAAACTTTGGTTTAAAAAGATACATACCAACATAGGTTGTAGGATGGTAGTTAGATGGATAAATAATGCTGCTGTTATTCAACCAGGTCCACACTTCTCTAATGTGAGAGACAACCTCATTTGATGTCTGTGGGGAATTGAACCCTTTTCTCTTATTTATTATTATTCATTAAATAATTTGCTATCTCAGACCAACAACTCCAGAGAAAAGTAGAGATCTTTGGATCTCTGTTCAGGTTGTTGCAATTACTTCATAGGTTTTACTTAAATTTGGCCGAGTAGTCGCCTACAGACGTAAAATATAGCAGAGACTTATCATATTATTTTTAGACAAAGACAAGCTGTCAGTTGTATGCTGTAGGTCGTTCACTGTAACAAGACATTTCCCAAGCAGATGTGGACAGATGGTGTTGGTGCATCATGTCCGAACATTATGCTTGTCAATCGTCTGAGTCATATTCCTGCTTCAGCACATTCTTTGATACGACCTTGCTGTAGAAAGTTTTTTTAGCACTCTAATTAAATGTTGCGTGCATTATTATAGTTTGAATGAAGCTGGTGTGTCTGGCGCGGGCATGTGTGTTTCCACCTACCTGTGACAGGTGAAGCAGCGCTGTTGTCCTCTCCCCCAGAGTGCAGAAACACATCCAGGGCCTCGTGATCAGACATGTCCATCAGATCCATCTGTTCCAGCATGTCCACGTTCACCTCCATGGATGACATGCTTCCTATTGGCTCTGGATACAACACGGGACAACAAGTTATTCACCTCACACAAGGCTAAAGCAGCAGAAGGCAGCAGCAAGGGGCTGAGTCCAGGAAGAGAGGCACCTTGTTTTGTTTTTTTGTTTGTTTGTTTTTTTTTAATTCTGAAATTTGCCAAGCAGAAGCAAATGGGCACACTGAAGCTGGATGGCATTTGAAATGAGTAAGCTCCTGTACTATGGAACATTTTGTTGATCTTATGATCCAAAGCATTACCACAAATAATGAATTGGCAGGTGTCACTGTGTGTAGGAAGCTGTGTATGAGGGCAACAAGCAACATCTACAATATCATTAAAGGATAGGTTCACATTTTTCAAGTTTATCTTAATACTGGCATGCCCACATGTACACTGAAAGAGTAATTAGTCACTGCACAGTCCGGCGAAACTTTGAAGACATTTTTGCACAGAATGAGGAAAGTGAACTTTGTTCCACATCACTTGCATTGATATTGCATTAGGAAGGGATATTTTCATAGCCAGTCAACAGACAGACATGAAAAAATATGAACCTATCCTTTAAGTGGACAGACTTCAGTGGCTCAGATGCAAAAAGCCTTCAAATGTTTATATATACCTTTTGCCAGTTGAACATAATGGGATGACCCTTGACCCACCTGCATATTTCAGGACTTGGTTTCTCTAAAACACCTTAAAATTACATTAATCTACAATGGAACAAAATGATGATCTGGCCACATAATGCAATGAACCCAGCACCAGTCCACTGAAAGTACATTAAGTGAGATCGGAATGTGGACATTTAGAATCAACAACAATACAATCCACAGGACAGAGGAAAAGAATACAGACAGAATTTAAATAAATGTTATATTCAGCATAACAGTAATTGTATTGTGTTTGATTCTGCAATATCCCCATATTTTTTCTGGGCAATGTAGGAAAGTAAGAAAGGTGACTCAACATGCCTAACCAGTCTCGTATTTTGTCTAATATCTGTGTTGATATTGCATATGAATGTGGCAGCATACCACAAAATCATTGGGAACTCCTCTTACACACCAGTTAATACATCAACTACTACAGTCCTGGATTCACCACCTTGCAGAGGTACAACCCCCCCAAGTTGACTAATATGATGTGCTGCATGCGTCACAAACAGCCAGTCAGTGCATTGTGGGGATGGAAGGAGGGGAGCAGTGTTTGTGAGCACAAGAGGAAGAAGGGAGATGATTGGCCGGAGCACAGCAGTGAGAAAAGATGCCATTGGCTACCGTACCTCAAGGAAATGAGGAGAGCAGAGGAGGGCAGCACAGGGAAGGAGAGCAGAATAAAGAGTGAAGAGAGAGAGAGAGAGAAAGAAAGGGAATATTATTTCCCAAGGAGACGGCCCCAAAAGTCTCCCTGTCTTTAAAATAGCAACACACATCATCGCAAAAATCATCACACACACACACACACACTGAAGATACACAAACGTCAAATCTTCAGATGCCTCAACTTTAGCAATTCATCTGAATGTCCACAAATGTATTTTACACACATATAAACTGATTCTAAAAGCATCAACCCAAAAACCTGAATGAATGAGATGCAAATACACGAACAAATGGAGATGTTGTGTATTTAACGTACACACATACAAAAATCACTCCCGCACACACATTTTTCTCCCTCTCTTCCTCTGTGGAGACAGCAGTGGTGTTTTCTGTGACACATTTTAGAGGAACTGGGGTCTAATGCTTGCTAATGACTTGCAGCCTCTTCTCATGTGTATTTCCATATCTCGCCTGTCAGCTGTGCAATTACCAGCACATAGCAGCTATTCAGCCTCATAAAACATAGCATGGAGGATGTTGATTCAGTTTTCAGCACCAAATGGAGCCATGTTTCCAGCATGTGAACAAAAATAAACAAATGTGCAAGCACGCACGCGCACACACACACCACACGCACACACACACACTTGAACCAATACTATGGTTGTGTTGTCTTGACTCAGAAAGCACTGCATTGAGAACATCTTTTCCATGTGACTGCCTCTAACATGTTCTTCTTTTAGCCCCTCTGTGACCTTGCCTAAAAGGTTCCCCTGCTGGGAGGGACTGTTTTTGCCTGCAGTGAGATTGAGAGTATATGATGTGTGTGTGTGGGAGAGAGAGAGAGAGAGAGAGAGAGGTTGTGTATAAGACCCTTGAGACTGGCTTTTGATGGCTTATGACATCCACAGCCCTTTCTCTCTTTTCCTTGACAGTCGCCTTTCAGTTTATTCTCTGTATCTCTCTCCTCTCGTTCTCTGTGTCCCCAGCTGTATACTTGCCCCTCAGTGGCACCACCCCAACATAGAGATTTGTAGCTAGGTGTAGCTAGGTAATGAGTCGCAGTGTGCCATGTTATTCAGCTCTCACACAGTAGCCTTATTTTCAGATGTGTTTCACCAGAATAATAATGTAAGCCTCCTCTGTAAACGATTAAAAACACTCTTACAGCAATGACTGGAATCCATCTGCTGTGGATTTTTGTCAAGCAGCCCACACATTTGCCTCTATACTGTGAATCATGTCTGTCAAGTGTGAAGGGTAAATGTAAACATCTCCACTGTCTTTTTGCCATGGATGAATGGTGGCCACACATTATTCTGTCTCCCTCTCCTGTCTCCTTTTGCTCCATCTCTCCTCCTTCCCTTACTGCTCCACAATCCTCTCTAATAAGCCGGAGGATTAAGGGAGGATAGATGAGTAAAAGAAGAAGAAAAATCACATTACAAACGCTGGGCCCGTTAGAGTCCAATACATCTTTCAGTGCAGGGTGTATATCTCATGCAGTCCCTCATTTCAGCACATCCTTTGGGTATTTCACCACAGACTTTTGACAGTAATACATGGGCTAAACTGCAGCAGGATTCTATTACAATCTCAGTGGAAGACTACATCTGTATGGCGTGGTGGCATTTTTCAAAGTAATGGCTCTGCTTGTGTGTTTAGTGACAGGCACTCGGAGTGTGGAGCCTCACTGCAGAAACCTATTATGGCTCAATCTTGTGATATGCAGTTAAAGTGTGAAGGTTTCAGTTGATGGTATCGGGACTCTGGAATTAATTCATTTGAATGCTGGATAGGCTTTGCATTCACCCTTGAATAAGTTATAGATACCATTACTTAAACCTCAACTCCTCAACATCTTCCTTTTCTCTCTGCAGGCATCAGATCACAAGAAATGCTAAATTTCATGCTGTTTGAATATCATCAAAGAGCATGACTACAATTTCTGTGAAGAACTTCTAACCTCCCCACTCCTCCCTCTCACCTCTCCTCTCGGCGATCTGCAGGTAGCCAGTAGACAGGTACTGCTCCATGTCTTGCTGGAAGGCCTCCTCAAAGAACTTCTGTCTCTCTTTCAGCTTGACTTGGGGGGTCGGGACACCTCCCTGTTCCGCCCCAGGGACTCTCTGTGGGTGATCCGCATCCAGCTCCACTACAAAACACAACAGAAGAAAGTTTCTGAAATGAGACTGTGGAATTTTTATTAAACAGCAGCCACTGTGGCATCAAGTGATAAATGCTGTAACACAGTGCAACAGTAGCTTAAGTAGAAAGGAGTCACAAAGTCAGTGTGCCAACTCAGTAATGTCTATTTTACAGCAGTATTCATCTTAGGTTTGCTATAGTTGCTTGTGGTCATACCAGGCCAAGTAAGGCTGCAGCAGTAAAACCCCTGAGTGTAATGAATTGAGCAATGGTGTGTTTCATTACTAATGAATTCAGTCATTTTTAAAAGAAGAATGTGTTATTTCTTTCAAAAGTTACCTAGTTTGTGGTTGGGTTGAGTTCTGGCATGCTCAAACCTCAACCAAAACTAAACTATTTCTACAAACATACTCTTTAAATGAAATCATTTTTTTAGGAATCTCTGGTAAATTCAAAGTTATGTCAAAAACTTTTATGTCCAACAAACTTCAACAAAGTTCAGTAAATTTTTCCTTGTCTCAGGGTCTAGCTGCTGTTCACTTAATTTCATAGAAACCTCCTCAGAAAATCTTTTACTGATAACAAGAGGACTTTAGTGGCACTTTAGTTTAGATCCTATTTGAAGCCCCAGCTTCAGCTCTATCAAATGCATTGTGATCTTACGTTAATGAGGCCAAACTCATCTTCCAAAGGCCACGGTCAACATTTACTGAAGCCAGACGATGTTGAACTCAAAGCTCTCATATTCACCAGGCCCTCAGTAACTCAGTACTGTCTCTTGTGGGTTGCACGGGAGGAACCACACTCCCTGAAGTCTCACTCATACAACCTCCCTCTGCTGCACACGCTGCAGTAAACCAAACCTCATCTCCTGCTGTGTGTATCCTCAGTCGTGCTGTGCCACTAAAGGATGATAATCTATCACTGCTGTCTGGAAAAACAATCGACTGCTATGTTTGTTTTATTCTTTTTTGATCACAAGGTCATTCAGTTATTATTTAGTCACTGAGTTTGACCTACATTAGGTTAAAAGGCTCTGTTAAATACTCAGTGTTTGGCTTTGCATTGTTAAATGGCCTTTTATTTCCTCCTATTTAAACATGCAGTTATTTTGCAAAACAACCATTAGTAGCATATAAAAATAAGGGGATGATTTAATATGCTGTCTTCTTAAATGTGACAGGCCTTGACAAGGCATTTACTGGATTCTGATTTGTCAAGGCAGAACTCTGGGGCAGACTGTGATTGGACTGATCACTGTACTTGGCCCTGTCCTGGCAGTGTAAGACGCCTTGGCTGTCTGTGTGGACAGGGCGGGAGAGGGAGGAGCATATTCAAAAGACGGGGTGATAGAAAACATGACCCTGCGGATAGAGAAACGCTCTCTGTTTGTGTGTGCGTGTGCATGTACATTCTTGTGTATCTGGGCACTGCTGCAGCCTGGAGTCTCGGACAGGCTGTCTCTTTAGTTCTCTCATCTCCCTCTGATGGACGACAGCATTATATAAGACCACTCGCTGACGCTAACTACTGTGGCAAGAGCCAGACCGCTACATAAAAAATGTGACTTGTATCTTTAATCCTGGTTTAATATGGACAAAAACAAAAACAAACAAACAAAAAAAACCATCCAATTTAGGGAATGATGGGCTAAAAAGATGCCTGCCAATGTGAATTTACTTCTGCTCATTTTCGCTCAACAAAATGACTCAAGAACGTCACACTCTCTTCCACTGTTGAAAGCTTATTGTAAGTCTGTAAAGAACTGCTCTGAAGCGTTGCTGACACTGACTATTATGAGTCATTTTGCTGCATTTCATGTAACTAAGGTATTCCCTGAGAGCTGCACATTGCTCAGGTTTGACATATATTTACTACTGCTCAGGGAGAAGTAAATAGAGTATATTTTACCACTGACACAATGACAGTAGAAAACCAGAGAGAACATGGAGACGAGAAAATATGCAGTTTTAACTTTATGCTTGAGCAGCCAAGCAAATAATAGGCCAAAATGTGATGGAGAAGTTTCCATGTGGGAGGTATGAGCCGAACCAGTTAACTGCTGTGTCTTCTCGATGCCAACACAGAATGTGAGGTTTTTTTTTTCAATTGAAAATGGTTTGCTCTGCAGTGCCAGAATCAACTGGCAAGACTTCGGTCATTACGAAGCACACGTGATAACTAAAATCTTGCTTAGGCAAACAACAGCTTGCAATAACCTGCTCTTCTTAGTGTTACCACTTGGTAACCCCTGGATGCACTGATGAAAAAAACTAAGATTATTTTCTGTCTTGATAATAAAGACAATGGTAAAAGCATGGCAGCATGCAGACAGCTTCCTACTGTACAAAAAAATCATCACTAACAGTGATGGTGGGTGGTTTTTATCATTGAAAAAGGAGCCAAAGTTATTTGCAGAGTGGTTGGTGCGCAATATGAACATGACCTCCTTATGACCATTTGCATGTACATCCTGGGATATACTGTTCTGCCTGTCTTACACACCTCTGCACCATTCTCTGCTTCTCCTCCATGTACACCAGCCCCCCAAAATCAATACACTGCTTGAGGAGTGTTAACACTACTGCAGGATCAGAGAATGGGAACCTTCAGACAGACCAGAGTCCTGATAAAATAGGGTGGGCCCTGAAGGGGCTTGCAGCAGATGGACACACACACACTCAAGGAACAGAACAATGAGGTCCCAGCAGAGCTCACTCATAATGAACATCACACCAACAGCCCTTAGAGACTTGGAAAAGAAAAGCGCTCCCTCTGTCATTCCTCACTCAGTGTCCAATTTATCTCCTTAATCTTACTACCCATCTTTTTCTCCATCACTCCCTCATCTTTCCCCCCCTGGCTCTGTCCTTCCCTCACTGTTGGCTGGTGTGTGTGTGTCTGTGTGTGGATGTCTTGTAGAGACTGCTCTATTAGATTGGGGGCCTCAGGGAAGCTTTGTTCAGGTTGTCAGGCATTGTGTGGGGTTAGCAACAGGGGGATAGAAAGGGAGTAAGGGAGAAAGAGGGGCAGTGCGTTTAGTTATAATTAGGGCTTGTGGACAGACAGCATTAACGTTGGAGCTAGATCCTGTCGTTTTACCTCTTTGTCTCTAATCTAATTCTAAATCCATTATTAGCCTGCGCGGTCTATTTATTTAGACAATGTACCCACAGAAAGTGTGTGTCCATCTGTCTTTTGTCTGGCTGTCTTAATGGGCAAACCTGTCCTTCTTCTCTCCATCAAATCTACATACACACAGTTTTAACAGTTGCCAAGAAAGTCACATGCCTCCCATATGGTTCAAATATGAAAACAATTGAACAAAAATTCACAGTTTTCAAATATTTCCCAAATGTCACATTATTGTAAAACCAAAAAGCTTCTTAAGCAAGACATTAAGCATGGATAGGAATGGTTTATGTCAGTATTTCCCTGAAACACTGAGATGAATGTCATTTTGTACATTTAATGATGAGTAATAGTTGTTGTTTTTAAAAAAAAATCTTTTCCGGTTTCTTTAGAACATAAAACCACCTGTCGTTGAAATTTCCCTTCTTATGCTGCCTCTTTTCTACTAATCTCTCTTTCCTCCCCCTTCCCTCTCTTGGTCTTTTCTTAATCATCATCTACCAGATAACCATATCTTGCTACGCACGTTACTGTAGTTACGGAGGACTATTTTTAGCTCTCACTCATATTTAGCCCGCAGGATTAAGTTTGTGCTGATGACTTTAGTGTAACAGCACAAGTCATTAAGTCCAACAATTTCTACCCCGACAGATGGAGTTGCGAGTACCGATTTGTGCAGCTTCACAGACATTACCTTCAGATTCATATGAGTGCACACATAGAGTTGTAAAGACAAGACATCGACACACGAATGCTCGCACAACCTCACAAAACAGTCTATTACACGCTTGTATGATATGATTCATATGTACAATTGTGAACGCACGCTCACACAGACATACACATCTGGTGATGATTCATAGGAGCTAAGGCAATTGTACTGTTAGTCAAAAATGAAATAATAGCATTTTTATTGAATTACAAAGGCAAATGATTTGTTATGATTCATGAGCAGAATAGCTGCTACAATCTAAAACTGAGCCACCTGTTCTAAAACGAGAAGAGGAATTTCCTTCTTGAGAAAAAGACAAAATCAATACATGAATGAAAGTCTTTTGCAATTAATTTCCTGTCATAGTGTTGCTTTCAAAATGAAAACGAAATATTTCCAGCTGAAAACCTTTTACAGGAAAAACATGAACTGAACATTCTGGTGTACTACCTGAGTTTGTACTTGCAGTCTTACTTGGTGGATCTGTTCCTGCAATCATCATGTAGATCAAAAAATACTGATACTGTCCCGTCACAGTCTTTTTTTCCTATTTTTTGTTTTGCGCAAAAGCCCAGCAGGGCGACTGTACACACTATGTACTCACAATGTGCTGTCTGCTCTCCTCACCTCTCCACTGTGTGACCCCCCCAAAACCCAGGGGAAATAAAAAGAAAAAGTAAATAAAAATTAAATAATCTTGTTCTGCTTGTTCAGACAGCTATTTCTGCAGACGGATCAATATGAAATGAGAGTCTTAATGTAATTAGGCTCATATCTGTTTTCAGCAGTAGAGAAACATCTGATATGAGCTCTACAAATACAGGAAGCAGAACCCACAGGAAAAAAGCTGGTAGGTCAGGGTGTGTGTGTGTACGTGTGTGGGTGACAACATGCATGTGTGGTTTGCACAATGTGTGGGTGATCATGCACCTGCGTGTGAATTCTTTTTATACAAATTTCATCTACAGACATAATAAACAAGCAGAGAACCATTTACCTGCTAATGAACTTTGCTCTCTTCTGTCATAAAACTGCAGGCTGCATTTCATTTGTTTTGTGTTTACAAGAGTGTGAGTTTGTGTGTGTGTGTAGGAAGACTAAAGCAGAACTGTGAGTGTCCTTTTATATGGCATGTAAATGTGTGTCTATATATAGAAGCACAGAGACCAAACCTGAAAGAACTGTCTGCAGCTGAAAAGTAGAGAGGAAACTCGCCATCAAGGGTAATTCAAGTCTTCACGATTCAACTCAAGCTTTAGATTTTACTAAATAGAGACAATTTCTCACAGCTTGGCTCACGGAGCAAAAATGCATCTGTTTCAAGTGTTCATCAGACAAGATTGGTCACCACATTTCTTTTGTGCAGGCAAACACTAATTTGAGCTTACTTGCAACAGGAACTAATCTTACTCCATTGAGGACATTTGAGACGCCCTTTCAGTAGAAAGTAGTGATCTTAATTAGAGCTCATTCAGAATTTTGTTTGGTAAGATTCCTTAGATATAAAGAATATTGCATTTAGAGCGCTGACAGACTCCATTTAAGTGACCGTAAATAACAAGTAACACTAACAGCCTCCTTTTCAAATGGAAATATATATTTTTAGAGGCCATCAACAGCTAATTCAAGTCACGGCAGAGCTGGTTCACAGTCATTTACACTTTGTAGTGTACTTCACTTATCAGGTGCAGCCATAGGCTGTGCCAATGGAGTGGAGGTTATGTTTGAAGCCTTGATGGACAAATGGATGGATGTACGGATGGATGGATGAAAGCCTCAGTGGACTTCCTGGCTAGTTTGCCTCTACTGCCCGCCAAAGGCCTGGGACTAAAGCCAGTGTTTGTGTGCCTGTGTGTGCAGTATTAGATATGTAATGGTCCTCTGAGACTGTTTGTGTGTGTGAGAGAGAAAGACACAGTAAGAAAGCAGTACACAGAAAGACAGAGAGACAATGGGATGGCTGGTGACATGCACAATGTGTGGGGGGTAAATGATTTCAACCGTGTGCCATTTTTGGAGAAAGAGATGACAAAGAGGACAGGTACATGGTCTCAGGTCGTGACCTCGAAGTCAAAGCAAAAGATGTCGCAACATTTAAACACACTGAAATGCTGTGAATGTAAAGGTCTGAAAATGGCTCAGTATTTTAATTATTTTAAATTTGTCAACAAAAACTGTCTGTGGCATTTTTCAAGCATGGATGAAACTCTAATGCTCATTCCTCATGAGCCCAAATGATCTTTTTTTCTTCTATTTTGATTGAGGCTCAAACAATCCATCAACAATCTCATTATAGCTGTTTCATGCACTTTACATCACACTGAGTCACCAAACAGATCAAACGTTCAATATCTGATATAAAATCCCGCTTGTTCTAGCCGTCACTTTAAATTAGCAGTCTGGTCTCAGATGGATTTGTTTCCGTTTGCTTATAAAGGCCTAATATTTCATTTTGAGACAGCAGCGCGCAGCCTGAAGACCAAGAGGCAGGGTTGACAGTGGAGACAGCCACTGCTTCTTCTTCCTCTTCTTCTTAAGCCCTGCTCGCTCAGCTGTGGTATTTTTAGATTCTGTCCGCCTCGCTATATCTCTCAAATGCTCAGGTTTTCGCCAAAGGCAGCCCCCGTGCTGTAAATAACACGCACACAATCACTTCTTTCTCTCGGTCGCATAGAGACACACACCCATCACACCCAGCTATACGCATGTTAAGTGACAAATATGCATGATACAGAAACAGTGTATTCCAGGGGGACTTAATGCACCTGTGACCAGGCACATTACACATAAAAACAAAGGAATGAGTCATTATTGTAGCAGAAGTGTGACTTAACAGTGTTGTCTCTAGAATGAAGCATCCAGTCATTTATCTGTATCTCTGATTATTATCTTATTATTGGCTGCTGAGAGTCACTAGATTCACTTTGCTGGATAAACTAAATGTGCATATAGCTACTGATACACACACACACACTCTGGTGGCCTTACAATGACTTCACACTCATCCTCAAACCGATCATCTGCTCTCTCTGTGGCTCACA
>BRZM01002410.1:0-25922 GCA_033238685.1 Lates japonicus | reverse complement strand
TTTCACCCACAGTCCATTTCAAATTATTACTAATGACAGACGCACAAAGAGAAGACAGTACTGTTTTGTCTAAACAATCGTCGTCTTTATCCTCACATTTCCCCCGCTACTGTCGAACATCGCAGAGGAAATGCGTGTCTACAACACAGGCAGGCAGGCGGTGCAACGATAAAATCTTGGGCAGAAAATGGCTGTTGTGGGAGACTGTGGTGAATGCATGACTTCAGTATTTCTCTCGTCTGTATTTTATATCGCTCTCCTTTGTATATATCCAATGAAATAAAAAGGTCTATGCAATAGAGCTGAAACAATTAGTCAACTGACAAAATTAATCTGCTGCTATTTGGGTAATTGATGAAAATGCCAAACATTTTATGGTTCTGACTTCTCAAAAGTGAGGATTTTCTGTTTTTCTGGATTGTACATTATTTGAAATTGAATATCTTTGTTTTAGTTTGTTGGTCCAAGAAAAAAAACAAAACAAAACAATTTGAAGACATAATCCTGGGCCAAACCGCAATACAAATTTTCACAATTTTCTACCAAAGTATAGATCAAATGTTAAATTAACTGATTTATGATTTGAGAAAATAAAAAGTTGCATCCATACTGTTCAAAAGCAAAGGCATAATGCCAGTCCAACATTGCATATTTTAGCCGAAACTTGAAGGATATGGTGCCTTTAAAGATACTCAGTTGATCTGAGGACCATGTGAATTTTGGCTTTAACAAGGTGTCATAAGTCTTAACTTATAATATCCATATATCCTTCATTTTAAGTTATAAGCACAACGTCAAACATCAGATTTCCAACTGAAAATGACATTACATTAAATTATTTTAATGGAGGTGTTAAGCTGCATTAAAGAAATGAAACCTGTAATAGAGAGGAACTTGGCAGGCTGATGCTATTGGTAGACCACCTCAACTGATTTAAGACCTGTGGTCCTAGACGCCACAGACCAGGTGGTAAACTCCATCTGCACCTTTAAGTGGCTGGAAAATAACCCTGCTATCAGCAACACGTGTAGAAAAGCAATTTACTGCAAAAGAGGTAAATACCTCAAATATGATGAAGTATTTCTGATGCTTGCCCCGAATGTAGCCCATCCTCAGGGAAAGCCAACAGTCACACAGCTACCACTGAAAAACACCCTCATAAAGTATCTTAAGTAAGACTGAGTGTGTGTTAATGTTACGTATATCTTCTTAAAGAGACCAGCAGCTGCAAACTCACAGGGCTAGAAAAAGTGGAGGAATATCAGCAAGCAATTACAAAATGATTCTACTTTTTTAAGCCTTATGAACAAACATGTTTATGTTACAGTACTACACAAATATTGCAGTATTAGTTGCTGAAGTGTAATTGATGACATTATTTCAATTCAATCACGTTGTCAATTCAGCTTTGTTCAGATCAAGCAGGTGTCAGGTTAAATCAGGGTAAAGACATGAACAAAAGATGAGTTAATTACCATCTTAAAAATGAAAACATGTCTTCTACACTATCATTTACACGATTTCATCTCTGAAGTGGCCTCTGTGGTTGCTTTTGTTCTGTATTCTGAAGGCACAGTTGTATTAAAATGTGATTTTATTCAGTGCTAATGACCCGTGACCTTCATGTAGTCTGCTCTCTGTGATTTTCATTTTTCATCATTCGGGATGTACAGCAAAGGTTATTACAGACACAAAATAAAGATGCCATGTTTGATAAATAAACTTGACAGTCCATTCATTCAGTTTCATTCAGACAACAATATTACTATTATCAGATTTATAACTGTAAACTGTTTTCATTCTTAGCATTCAGTTTAAACCATGTATAACCTATCCCTACAATATTATCTATAAAAGGGACCTCAAGGATGTTTCTCTGTGACTAAGTGCAGACAAGATAATGGGGATTATCACACTTTATCATGTTCTTTACATATATTACACCTAAGATAATATACTTCTGTTGTAGCTACTCAACATTGAGGTTTTTGGTATTTTTCTCATGTGGTTTCAATACAATATTAGTGTTGGGACCGTTTGATTTTTATGGTGGTATATTCTCCAGGTTTAATTGCATTTCATCTTGCCAACTATCCAGAGGCTCTTCAAATAAAGACAGAGAGATCTGTGAGCAACTTGACTGTCATAGCCATTAGTCAGTCCTGAATACTCATACTCAAAAAACACATTAGAAATGCCACACCCTGCAGCAGCTGCAGAGTATTTGGGAGTACTGATGGGATATCTCATCTGGGACTGTTTAAAACATAGAGCAGACACAGCTCTGGATAATTATTACTCTGAGAGACTGTCCGCCTGTGAAAAACACAGGCCCATAGGTCAGCTTTGCAAGCGGCCATAGTAATTATGACGGGAGCAAAGGAGGAAGTCAGGTGTGTTGTATAAAGAGCGATGAACAGCTTCAGGATGAGGAGGAGGGGTCTGGAAAACACAGTAGCTTCATAAAGAAGGCTATTGTTTATTTCCTGTGTGAAACGTGTTTCTCCTTACACAACCTCAATCGTGTGTTTATTGTTGTAACCACGACGATGAGGGTCTGGTACCCCTGTCGTTGGTACGCTCATCCAGGTCGTATGCAAGGAAAGGGACTGGCGATCTGTGTGGTCGTGTAAGTTGTGCACCCTGACACAAAAGCACAGTCTTGAAGAAAAATCTTCACCAGGTCATGCCGATGACAAAAAGCAATATTCCTCACATGTCAACAACAACAACAAAAAAAATGTTGCGTGGGTGATTGTTCAACCCTTGGTGGACTTTATCAGCAGGAGCCACGAGTCCATTGACAGAGAAGGGCTGGAGCTCAAGCTGCTCCCATCCCAATCTCGTTCCACATGATTATTCTCAATTTCACAGCTGATGGTTTTTACTGAGACAGACGGCGGCAGCCAAATGCTGAAGTACAGAGGAGAGCGCTCTGAGGTGGGAGAGAAACTTAGAGAGGGAGGGGGGAAAAAAAGATAGGCTGGTCACTCAGCTTCATCACCAATGTTTGGGATAGAAGTAATCTGTGAATGTGACCTATTGCCAGGTGCAGGATGGTGAGGGACGTGGGGCGCTGCTAGATCTCGGGTCTGACAATACAAGCCTGGCCATAATGTGAATCTGAAGAACTGATGGAAAGCTGGTGAGGAGCCAGCCCTGCAGGCAGATATGAAAGAAATAAGAGGAAGACACACACTCACAACCCTGATGCAATCTTAATTTTAATTCTACAGATCAACACTCCCATTTATCATCTGAACTCAAACCACCTTCATTACGATGAACTTGGCACCGAGTCGGTCCCACATACGCGGTCTTCTGGCTGTCTCTCTAAATCTGCAGCTATTTACTTCTGTTTTAGTAATGTTTGCTACAAACTACTGTGCCCAGTTGTTCAAGGAAATTATCTAGCCTTTCTTTAAAACTGTATTATGTATCTGTGACCTGTTTTTTAAGATTTCCTTCTTCAGTAGGAATGAAGGGATGAGTGCCACAAACAAGCTGTGGAAGTCAGAGAGTACACCAAAGACAGGTTGCCAGTCTATCACAGGACCGACGTACAGAGGCAAACAACCATTCGCTAGTTAACCTGCATGTCTTTGGACTGTGAGAGGAAGCCGGAGTACCTGGAGGAAACCCATGCAAACCACCGACCTACACTAAAAATCATGTTTCTCAAAAGTGGGAAGTGAGTGTATTTGCTCAACTGAAGCCTGTTTCCCCAAATTTACAACGTGCAAACAGCAACATGAGGTGATTTCTCTCATTTCGACATGGTTCACTTAACAGCACAAACTGCATACCTGCGAACAATGCATGAGCACGCAACAATGCATGAGCACACAAGAGCCCTGTTGGACTGGCAAATTTATCTACAATTTGTGAGCGACAATCATTTGTGAAACTTTAACACCTTTTTGTGATCAGCATGTGAGCTTTTGTGAAACAGGCCACTGAACCCTCACAGTAAATATTAAGCTCTAGGGAGGGGACAAGGTAAGAAAGACAAAATGGAAACTTATTTCAATGACTCCTTTATCCTTCTGTATGACCTATAAATGCCTTTAAGACTATTTTTTGTCCACAAAGCACTGAGTAGTCATGCACCACTGTTTGTACTACCTGCTTAAAAGTTATGGGCTAACCAAACCTCTCAGGTCATACAGCACAGGTCTGATTAAACCTATGCTCCTGGTCACTGAAACTGCCTTTTTGATGACTTGAAAAATGCTCAGACTGTCGCTTCTTTCGAAAAGTGGCCTCAAAGCAATTACCTTTTGTCTTTTAATTATCCTCTAAGTAAGTGTGATGTTGCATACATGTTGTGAGCAAGTCTAATTCTTCATTTTTAATGTAACAGTCAGTATCCTGTGTGAAATATAAATAGTCAGCTTTGCCTTTCTTTAGTAAGCTACTTTTGTGAATTTGAGTCATTATGCTGCCTGGAGAGTGTGAGTCTGGCCCAGCTGTGTACACACCTAAGAGCCCAACAGAATCACACAAGGTACTAAAAAAAAAAAAAAAATCTACGAACTCTCCCAGCCTCACACTGGAGGAGTGCTAGTGAAAATTACAGCATCACTCTGGGGAGTGGGCAGTAGGAGGCGCGGGATTTGATGAATCAAGGACCTTTTGTTCACAGCGAAAATGACTGCTTGCATGCAGTTGGAGAGAACATCTCTTCGGCAGTGCGGCGGTGCTTGGCAGGCAGGCAGGCGGGCGGGCGGGCGTCATTTGGAGCCATTTAGGTTTGAAGCTGACGCAGAGGGGGACGGAGGAGAGCAAGGTCATTTAAAGAGGATGCAGAAGATGATGATGTGGCTGGTGCTCGGTGTTTAAGTGGGTTTGCTCTGCCTGGATTGAGGAGCAGCTGAGTATGCCATGGCAACACTCGCAATAATGACAGCGTTAGACACACACATCTAAAATATAGGTACATACACAGACTGAACTGAAATATGACAAGCTTTACTAAGACTTAAGATGTTTTTTTTAACATACTGAATCATGTGGGTGAGCATGCATGTGTACAGTTGTACAGTCATACCACTTGAGCTCCACCCACCCTAGATATGTCTAGTCCTTTAAGAAAAAAGTTAAGGACTAAGGAAGGATGACCCTGCCTCACAAGAAAAGGAATAAACACTGAAAACAGACTGGTGGCTGGAAATAAAGGGAAATATTTGTCAATATGGACTCTATGAAAAACTCTGCAGTCTCTTTTGCGGCGCCTACATCTAAAGCTGCCTCTTATTTTCTCTGTCTGACCTCAAACTTCCAACTTCAGGTAACTGACACACATAAGCTTCGGCAGACGTGCACAAACACACACATTCAGGGCCAGAGTGTAAAAAATGTGCGTAGGAACACAAACAGGCAGTCACACCCTGACTCTTGTGGGCAGAGCGATCAGAGCCTTTAACTCTTAAGGTTTAAATAATTAGTCCATTCATTAACCCAGTCAGCCAACTTAATATCTTTGACCTCCATTAACAGGACCACAGCTGTGAAGGAATGATTTCTTCAGGAATATAACTGGCAGCCAGTACAGCAAACAATGACAAACTCAGCTGATGGTTGTGCATGTAAAACACTTTATAATACTGATTTTACTACCCATAAAGACAATAATCATTAGTCTACCAATTACCTAACCTTTTAAAATACACCTGGGACTATAAGTCTTGTGATTCAAAGCACTTTAGGATCCCTACACCACTGCAACAGCTCGTGACAGTGAATTGTTTCAGACCTGTGGCTGTGACACCAGTGTTTTCCACACAAAAGGTACAACTTAAGGCCTTACATTCCGTTTTTATGCCAAAAATAAGAAATCAAAATGGGCAACGCAAAACAAAAATCTTACATTTCTACCATGTTGTGCCTGTGTAACTTTTGATACACTATTTCTTATACTCATTCTGACCTTTTGGTTGTCAAATATAAAGAGTTACTTCTCAAAAGAGATCAAAAGTATAACCTTTCTGTCGTGGGTATATTATTTTCGGGCTTGTGCACAAACATGTGGATGTCTGTTAAGGGGTTAATGATTAAAAAAGGGTTTGTACCCTGGCACCAAGATTCCTCACATATTCCTAACAAGTTCTCTCAAGAAATCTAACCACACGTAACCACACATGTAACAAGTGTTTTGTTTTGTTTTTAAAGTAGCTACAGCTGTACCTTAACACTGTGTATTGAGGAAACGATGTTTTTTTTAAAAAAGTAAGACACCTGCAGTAAAACAGTCGCCCCTTACAAGACAAATGATGTGATTTCTTGTCTCTGTGTATTTGCTGGTTTGTGACAGCAACTGCATTTTTACCTCATGAAAAGGAGACACACTGTAGAAACAGTTAGTCGACAGGCAACAGCAGCGCACTTGTACATAAAACAGCTTCGACGCGTAGAAATTTAAAGCGTTTTCCTACCTATGTAAGACGGTTTCGCGGCTGCTCCGTCGCTGCTGTCCATTTCCAGCTGTCACAGATTACAGCGCGAGCTCAGCTGCGGGCGTCTCGGTCCCGCGAGCGAGTCAAGAGAAGATAAACCACGCGGGTAATGCGCGCGCGCGCTGTGCCACTGCCGCCTGCGCGACAGAGATACCAATTCACTGCGCACGAGGGTGAGATGGGGGGGACAAATGGAATCAGTCGGTGTTGGGAAGCGGAGATGAAACGGCACGGCACGGCACGAAAGTGTTAGTTGTTGTTAAGACAAACATCAGTAACTTTTTTAAAGCCACACAGGATGTAATGCAGAGGTTAATGCAGCATTCCCAGTGGTGTTTTCTATCTCTTAAATGTGAATTTAGGGTTTTAGTTTCCTTAAAAGCTAAAGCTAGGACATCAACCAGTAACTGCTCATGGCCCCCCCGGAAGCCACAGGTTCATCCATCTTCACTGGTTTTGGCAGTTTCATTAGTTAGCCTACATGTATGGTGGTAAAATATCAACTGATGTAGGTCCTGCAGTTCAGCTAATTATCTGGCCCTCTCTTGTGAAGGTGCCCTGTGACAGAATGTAGTTTTAAGACCTTTATTATTTTTGTGCAAATCGTCCTCATGTGAAGCATTTCCCTAAATAAAGTTAAAGGCACATTAAGTCTAGTTTCAGCACAGGAGGTTTGGTTGAACTTAATGGGCCAGATACATGTCTAGAAGGCAGAAACTGATTAATCTGGCCATGCCTTAACATGGCAACTCAGAGAAGCATTACAAGTTGTAAACAGATGTAAGTGTTTCCTGTAGCTGCCCATAAGTGGCTGGTGTATGAACAGATAATGAGAGACAATATTATAAAACACAGTTGTACTAATATAAAATATGTCCTCATAAGAGTAGTTATGATTGCTGACACTTATAGCTGGGCACATATACATTATACAGTAGCAATGAGGGCAACATCAATATTGATATCAGATGTTAAAAAATGACAATGACATATCCACTGTTTTTAACATTAACATTTCTGATGAGAATTCCTTAAATTAACAATGGTATGTCCTGAATGGGACATTAACTGGTCATTGTTCTGACAATGAATAAACCACATGACAACATCTATTAGGAATTTCTATACTGCAGTTTCTTATTACTCAGTATTTGACTCTATCTCAAACAAGTTCTCAGTTTGGTATTTTACTTCCATAAAGATGAGGAACTTGCAATACAAGAAAATAAGAATTTTGCTCCAATTATAGTTTAAACTGCAAAAAATCACTGGATCCTACATTTCCCAGAATGCAGCTGCATAATGTTTTTGTTACAGCCTCCCTTCCTGATTGAAGTCCACATCTTTCAAACTCCATACCTCCGGTTCGTAACGCAGGCTTGTGTCATAAATTTGTAGACTGAGACAATCCTGATGATCAATAAGGTCATTTTCTAGGCTTTAGAAGGCTCTGTCCAGAGACATGGAGGCTGTAAACTGGATCGTACAGTGTAACCACAAGATCTATCTGTGCTATTATTTGCTTTACTTACTTTACTTTTGTCCAGAGAAAGTATGTTTCTGCATGATCTCACTCTAAGTCTTTGTAAAACACCTACAGGAATTTTTACAACCTCAAAACAAAGCTAATGTATGTCCTGTAAACACTTCTATTAAAAACCCACTTCCACATAACAGCCACTCAGAGTTAAGATAAACTAGTTGAGGGGGTCAAAGGAAAATGCTGCACTACTTTGACATGTCAAATCCTCTCCACCTTTAGGTCCTGTTTGTGTGTGCTGTGGGGGCCTATCACCAGCCATCATTCCCCAATCCCACCCCCTATAGACCCCCTCATTAACATTGTTGGGCTACGCTCAAAAGCAGATGCCCGCAGATGAATCCGGGAGTACAGTGACATGTGTATGCGCGGCGGGCCAACCTGGTGGTGTGCGTTTGGCTCAGGTGTCAGCCGCACGGTGATGGATGCACGGTGGAAACATACTTGGAGTTTGAGCTATGTCCTTCGAGTTGTAGTCCTTTGGCACCCTGCTTGACCCCGGCCACACAAGGCACCCACCCTAAAAATAAAGGTGCACATGTGCTTGTATGCACACACAAGCAGAGACAAGGGTGTAAGATATCACAGCTCATCAAGTGCTCTTGACGTCTCTGCTCGTGTGTGTGTGGATACAAAAGACAACAACACACAGCTACACACATATGCACACACGCAAAGCTAGCTCAAACTGGATACTCCCACAATAGTAGAATCAGCCTCCTGTTGTTAAGGTTGCATTAGGATTATTATAAGGTATATTTGGTTGCTCCATTTCCATGAACCTTGAGTCCAATCAACATGTTCCCAGCATCAAAGTTAATGCCAGCGCTCTGCTCTATCATCATCTCTGAGTGCTTCCATTAAAAGGCATTTTTATTCCTCTGCACCCAGAATTACCTAGAACCTGCCTGCCACACACGCAGTTTAACCTGGTCACTATGGCAACGTTTTCTTCTTTAAACTGTTCACTCTGTCTTTTGACTTCAAAGTTTGATTGAGATGGTGCTTGAAGGATGCGAGGGGTTCATTTAAAAAGACAGAGTAAGGATGTGGAGGAGAAGAATAGCACCACTGTGAGGGGTGGAGCCAGATAATGACTGCGGTTCACAGCTTGGAACAGTGTAACAGTAAAGAGAATTTGGTATATATCCAATATCCAACAATAGCCAATGGAGTAGGTCCAGTTATTAGTTCACTATAGCGGCTGCAGCATGAAGCATTTTGACTATTTATTTCTCAGATAACATAAATAATGTGTTGTTTTTATTATGAGTGGCAAGTGACTCATAAGAGGTGGCATATTTGCAGGAAGCTAAAACAGCAATTTTTGTCCATTGACATTTCTAAATAGCTATTATCTTTCTTTTTATCTGATAATTGAAAAAAATAAAGTGTTTTGGAATAACAAGACGACGACAGCTCAAAAAAAGAATGTAAGTAAAGTTTACTTTGAACTGCAAGGCTTTTTAGTTCAACAATATCTGGCAACCTTGTTTCTCAAAACTTTCCTTTTGTTTCACTTCACTTCATGGTGTAAAATTTTACTGATTATTTGGCAAATGTATTCTTTGATTTTTGTAAGTTTGCAGTCAGTGGTCCAGTTGGTCATTAATTTTTTGCCACTGGAGCAAAAACAATGATCCATTGATTCAACAATGTGACATTATTACAGATATTATATACATTTAAGTTATAACACATCAGAAGAATTGTATCAAAATTATTTAAACAGTAACTTGTTTATCTATATGAGTTTGTCGGACCTTCTTTATGTATTTGTTCACTTTGAAAAACACAAGGGAGGACATACAGCGTGTACCAGAGCTAATTTAACTTGCATTACTTCACTTCTCTTTGACACTGAATGAAATAAACTAATGTTATACATGGACTTTATCTAAATGAGGAGAGGAACATCTCAAGGAACATCTCAAAAATGACACAATTAGTCCCAGGCAGTCCTAACAATTGAGACTGAATGATGACAAATGCTTCTCACAAAAGTGATGATGAAAATTAAAAATGATCAACTGACAATATGTCCTGGTCAAGATGTGCTCTTCAAGTGTAGATCATCGTTCTGTTCACTGCTGAGGTCATTCAGATTTTTATTTTTATTTTTTTGGTAATTTTTTATTTATTTATTTATTTTTTTTGGTAATGTTGTGAGTCACTATTACAGAAGTTACTAGAAGGTCATGAGAACATTTTAGGAATTGTTCCCCCCACCCACCCCACCCCCCGATCTTTAAGGTTTTTAATCCTTTGTTGGGAGTAAAAATCATAAATAGGGGGACGCCCTCATAGCCGAATGGTTAGGGCGTGTACCATGTGGGCCCTAGTGGTCTGAGCAGGCGGACCCCGGCTCGACTCCCGATCCGGCCGGACCCTTACTGCATGTCATTCCCCCACTCTCTCCCTGCTTTCTGTCTCTCTCACTGTCCTATAAATAAAGGAAACCCCCCCCCCCCCAAAAAAAAATCATAAATAGGCCTCAATGACAAAATGAAAATTGAAAATCATGAGCCAAGTATAAGCACTTCCATAGACTCTTAAATCCTATAAGCCTATACTGTATTCTTCCTTTGTCCTTTTGATCTTGGGAGGAGTGTGAGGTTGCAAAAAATCTCCCCCTCATCAGCTGTGCTGTTCTGTGGATGTAAAATTTTGTGAGAAAGGGTTCGGGAAAAAAAAGGGGGAAAAAGAAATGCTAACATGGCACTTGGGAAAATTGTGAGGCTTGATGCATCTTAATACTTTAATACTATAAAATCTGCTTGGTGTTAAAGGCATAGTTTAACATCTTGGGAAATAGGACAGATATGAATATAAATATGAACCTACATTCAGCAGCCACCTAGCTTAGCTTAGCATAAAAATGGGGAAACAGTTAGCCTGGCTCTGTCCAAAGGTAATTAAATCCACTGACTTGCATCTCTTAACCTTCCAAATTAAAATGTTATATCTCTCTAGTTTAATCCATACAAACCACAAAGTGGAAATACAACAACTGGATGTTTTTGCGGGTTATGTGAGAGCTGTTTCTTGGCTGTGTGCAGCTGTCAGGTAAGAGACTCCACGAAGTAACTGCTCGCAGCCAAGAGGTATACCAGCACATTGGTTTATATGTGGATTTCAAAAACAAGACATAAAGTGTAAATTAGTGAGTTTAGTGGTGCTGCTAGTGATTTTATTAACTTTGTTACCAGGCTAGCTATTCCATTTCCAGTTTTATGCTAAGCTAGGCTAACAAGCTGCAGTCTGTTGGAGTAAACAGTATGCACTGAAAATCATTCGGTTTTCAACAGCTTGACTTGAAGTAACCAGTTATCGGGCGATCGACACAGTGTGAATGTTCTGGACAAATATAATGCAACATAATGCAAGACATTTTTAAATCACAATCCTTTCAGCAAATGCTTGATGGTGCTTTTAGTCTGGTTTCTTCCTCGCTAGCATCCCGTCCCGCGGAACACAGTTAGATGTTTCTATTTAGATAAGAGACAATTATTGTACCATATCACAAATAGTATCGCTATCAGCAGAAATCTCAAACTGCACCACAGAATGCAATCCGGATACCGTGTCCCCATGCCCTTGGTATTTAATGACATTTCTTCTGTCGAGGAAGATAGAGGGAATCCACTGTGACTTGACCTTCGGAAATATTTGACTGTTTTCGTCTTTTTTTCTAACTAGCTTCATGTTATTAAATTGGGCCGGTGGTTCCTCAGGCAAACATAAATTTACAGTTCTAAAGCTAATCTGAAAACTTTGTTGTTATGACAACCACACCTTTTGTAGGTTTTGGCCACATTACCAGTTTCTATTTGTTGGGTGCTAAAATGAGAGACAACAAAATAACAGCAGTGGAACAAAATGTGAACACGAAAGATCGGCGGCTGTATTTCTTCCAGGGTACTACTTTATTCTGCAAATCTCTCTCTAAACACAGTCAATTTAAGTCCAGCTCACACCATTAAGGATTCACAGAGGCCAAGTGCGAAATGAGTTTCTTTTTTTTTTGACAGAATATTTCTTGACTGACAGCTCAACAAAATGAGAAATCACGATTGTATCAGAGAGGCTGCTTGGCAGAGATGCTGCCTGTCTGTGAGGAGAGTGTGTGCCCGTGTGTGTGTGTGTGTGTGTGTGTGTGTGTGTGTGTGTGTTCAGATGGCTTTAAAAGTGGAATTTTATCAAGGTCTGAGGCAGCAAGACTCACAGCAGGTCTGTCAGCCCTAAAGTTTTACATCATTTGTGAGGTAAAAATTTCAATATATGTATGATAGTATATTTTTTCACATTTACATGAGGGTCCAAAAAGGGAATGGGTCAGAGCTATCTGCAAACATATTCCTTATTAGTATTTCTAAAAAAAAAAAAAATGCCCTGTTAAATTTCTTATCTCTTGTTTGGATTTGCTAGTTGAGCGATACTGTGTATGTGGAAATGATTCACATTCAGAGGACACATAAGGACCTGCTTGTTATTCAATGGAAGAGTTTGTGAAGTGAGACTGTGTAATCTCTGCTGAAGAACAACCACTGTCGCCACATTTGACAATTACAAGATAATAGTAAATATTAAAACACGGTGTAACAGTAGCACAAGAAGTGTAACTGGTCAGTCAACAGTTAGTTCATTAAGATTAGCCAATATTACCTGCTAATTTTAGCAGCCATATCAGCAAAACTTCTTTGTGTGTTGAATCCAGGACTGCTGTATTTCATTGCTCACTGCCCCGCTTCATTTAAAGGGAAGAATGAACTGTGTTATTTCTTCCTCTCAAGAGTTACATAAAGAGCACTTCCATCTACCTGCATTTATGCATTTTAAAACATTTTTATGCCTGGCTGAGGAGGGAAGTTGATGCATCAATAAAAGTAAGATGCAGCAAAAGGAGATGGAACAGACTGAGGAAATACATCAAGCATGTGGATTCACATCTAATGACACTTCCATCACACTGAGGGACAAAAATAGCAGCATGGTCCTATTAGGAGACTTTAACTCTTCCCCGACTAACACATGAAAACATGTCATAGTTCCACTACATTTTCCATATGGTTTTTAATTATTTGAGGCTGAACTGGCGCCTTAATTTCCAATTACTGCACCCTCTTCCTCTGTGATGGCTTGTGACCCACAGGAGATTTATTTAATTTTTGCACTTGACTTTATCAGTTTTAGGTGGATGCACCATTAAACTGTACTGCATTCTTAATGCTCATACCACCATTTCCAGTACCTTTACAGACCCAGATCTACTTCGTATGATGCCATTTAATATATTATACAGTTTCTTCCAGCTAATAGACTAAAGCCTCAAAGAGCTTCAGGCACTCTATTAAAGGGCACTGTTCACCACAAATAAAGTGAACTGCTGCATTAACCCAGAAGAACCTGCTTTAAAAATGAGCTTTCAGAATAATCAGTGGTGCAAATGAAGCGCATCACTACTGTGCAATTCCTCTGCAACGCAGCTTTCCAATTTCACTTCTATGTAATTTTCTTTGCCGGCAATGGCTTTTGAATAGTGAGTCTACTTACACTTTTGTCCAGCTTCAATACTATGCATACAAATGAGTATGCATACAAATGCAAACACAGATCATAATTTTTCAAGCCATTTAATTCTTGGTTAGTTAGAGTTAGTCCTTCCTTCTGCACTTACACACAGTAACAACCCAGCCATACACAGAATATAACTGTAATCAATTATCAAAATATTTGTAGATTAATTAAATTCAGTCAACTAATCACTAATAATAATCACTTACTTACTCTATTATTAGGAGGTATTGATCACATATAAAATTAATGGGCCCTACATTCAAACAAGAGACCACTTTGTGTCGCTCTTCTGTTTCTGACTTCTAGTGTGATGCTGCCATCTAATGGTTGGAAATGTTTACTGATGCTGTTCCTGTCTCATTTTTTGTGGTGCCCATGAATGAAATATTTCAGACTCTAATCATTTTAAACTGTCCTTGCATTGCAGAAGAATCATATTCATTTGTTAGTGACTTGAATTAAGGAATTCTAGAATTAACAAAGCTTACGGATAACACTGCAGACAGAAATGTCTTCTTTGTTCCAGAATTAAGATTTCACGAGCAAAAAAAAGACGCTGTAATTTGGTAAGAGCCTATCTCTTTGTTGGAACAGGTCACTGGAGACTAGGGCCTTGAGCAGAGGGCATGGACACCCCATCCGAGTCAGCTGCCGACAAAAACATTATGCATGGGGAAATAGCCACACGAAGTAGACTAACATGTTATCAGCAAGGTTATTATCACTGTAGAGGCCAGATCTATCCCAGGAGGCCAATAGGTGATTTATTGCACCATGTGACATAAGACAACCCAAATAAGAGACGGTCCTGATTAGAAGATGATCAACTGACCCCTTTGCAACACCTGTTTAACCAGACTTTTTTGACAATTAGGTATTCATCAACGAGCAGTAAAATGAATGTACTAACCATAACACAGCTCATGACTGACAAGTCAGAAAACACTGAACGTGCGACAATGACATTTTTAAAGATCGCCCCTGTATTTTCACATGTAATTTCCAGGGAGAGAGAAACAAATAAAAGTCTCATCTCTGGGCAGATACTTATCCTCCCAACCTGCAGGCAATTCATCGCCCGCCCGCACACTGAACAACAAAACATGCAAATAATAACTGAAATGTCCTTCAATGCCAAACCATTCACTGTAAAACCACTCAAAACAAAATCTCAGAATTTTCTTATGTTATTTATTACTTTAGATTTACAAGTTATTCTCACATTTCTCATTAAAAAAGGCTAACAACCTCTGGTGTTACAGGTATCAACACAATGAATGCAGTATGCATTTGTTGCACAGTTTAGAAAACACGATCTTCAGATGTTGGGTAGCCTATTAAATCATGACCTGCTTCATTAAGCAAAGCCTTTGGAGCTTCCTTATAACTGTGTCATGTCCAGGTCCCTAAAGAGAAGAATGAACAGGATCTAAATAGCAATAAGACAGAAAGATTAATCACTTGCCTTGCAACCCCTCAGCATCAATGATACAATACCTCTTACACGATGATGAATGCAGAGGAAATGACAGAAGTAGAAAGTAAACGATCGTCTATATGTATTAGAGGTGTATCTGTGTATATAGTATATACACAGATACATATGCAGAACATTAAAACACTCAAACAGTTAGAGAAAATGGCAAACAACCTTAATATCACCCTCAAAAAGATAATTTAAGACTGAATTCAATCAACTGAGACAGAGGTTGAAGTGGAACAGGGAGGTAGACAGATACACGGGCAAAGACCAAAGAGAAGTAGTGAGGATCCGGCAAATTCCTCTAGCTTATGATTCTTTTTTTTTTTAAATGTTCCTTTAATCAAAGAGGATCCAGGATAATCTCATCTGTAATCTCAGTTTAAGCAGGAGTGACAGTGGTCAGTTTCTCTCCTGCCTCTCTGGGTTTTAGCTACGTATGTCCTTAAACCAATGTTCAGGGCTCGCCACTAAGTTCATTGTTTTGTACTTCATAACTGGGTCACCGCAGCACTGGCCACCGCGGCCCTGAGGGGCGGCTTCTTGTAGATCCACTCCTGTCCGGGTCCGCTCCACCTGTCCCCTCCACCCTGAGCGCCGCTCTTTCAGTAGCTTTGCTACAGGGAGAGGGAGACACAGGATCACAAATGTTCAGATATAAAAGTTTTCAGTTGCCTTGCAGTTAGCGTATAAACAGCAGCTGCTGTTTTCTTTAAGTGCTATCAAAATCCAACCATCTAACCACAACCCGTTTCCATTCAGGTCAAGTAAGGGAGGCTGTAACACCTTTGCTTTTTTGAAACGTGGTGTGTAATTTTTTCTTTGCTGCAGAAATAAGAGGGTGGTAAGTGCTGCCTAAAACACAGATATGTGGAGCAGTTAGAGGACATTTGACTCATCACTCACCAATAGCCATGAAAATTTCGTTGGACGCTCATGGCAGTCTTAGCTGAGGTCCTGAAGGAAGAGTAGACTGTTATCATCAGCATACACTCTGCGCTTCCTGGAGAACATTATTTGGAATAGTGCAATAATTCAGAGTAAGGCTTTGAATGCCCAAAATAATTCTGCTATTAAACTGGCTAGAGTATTTATGCATCTCTTCATACCTGAAGCTCCACGGCCTCTTGTCTATGGCGTCTGCCTTGTTGCCCGCCAGAGCCGATCACTATGTTGGGACTGGTTTGTCTCTGCAGCTCCTTCACCCAGTTTTGCCCAGACAAAACGATCCTAATCAAGCAAGAAAACCTTGCTAATATTGCTTTCATCCAGCGTATTCACATGACAACAACTATATTTGACTTTGGCTGAACATTGTCACTGTTCAGCAAGTACATCTTAACTGACCAGAACCTGACCTGAAGTCAAGGATCTCGAAAAACTCACAGGTCTAATTTTAAACCACATTAAAAAATGGAGGTTTTGTACCTGTGTTAAAAACTGGACACACTTCTGCATTTCACTCTCTGATCATCAACATATTTTGTCTAAAAATCTATATTTTACTGTCTCTTCAGGGAGAAAGAAAAGTTATCAATAAATTTGAGTCAATCATAAAACTAAAACTAAAAGTTAGTCTATGACACTGCTACCAGATTAGTTCCCCATCATTAATCAGACCAAAACCTACTGTGTTGGTGATGTCATAGACCACGATGGCTGCCTGCGCCTGTAGCACATTGAGCCAGGCTGTGGTAGCGCCTTGACCCACAAACCCTAGATCTCAAATCTTTATAGTTGTGTCGCTCCAGACAGACGGAGTAGGCAGTTGAGGAGAGCAGGACAAAGATAAATGGATCGATAAAAAATACAAGGACCATACCCATCTTTCCATCCTCCTGGAAAGTCCCTGGAGTCATGTTAGCAGTGAGTAAGCACTTGAAGACTGTGTATCACTTCCAATTGTCGCCCATGCTATCTGGCATACAACTGCACAAACATACCATAGGACCTAATTAAATGGTACATGCCAATTTGTTTTAAAACATAGAAGTTCATACTTGACCTTAGGAAAGTACATGCTATAATCCCAGCTTGAAGTTCAACATGTAGTAGAAAGCCCAAAAAGCTAGTAAGAGGACCTTTAAATTGAGATTACTTTTCACACATGCTATTTTAATGCAAATTGTTTGGGTTTTTGGGGTGGTTTTCACCTTTTTTTTTTATTTTGATAGGACAGTGGAGATGAGACAGGAAACAGGGAGAGAGAGAGCAGGGGAATGACACGCAGTAAGGGTCCGGCCGAACTGAGTCGATCCGGGACCAGCTGCTTAGGCACTTAAGCTCATGTGGTACGCTAGCCTAAGCCATTCGCCACAGGGCCAATGCAAATTGTTTTTGATATATTATTATAGATTTTCAAAAATATATCATAATCTAATCTATCCAATATATGGTATCAGGAATGAAAAGCTGAAGACAGATACAGACATATCATAATAGACACTGAGAGAAACCAAGCCCCTTTAAACAAAAGTTTACTCTAGAATACTTCTTTTCTGTCTCTACCTCCAATGGTGCTCTTCCTGAATTCATGGAACTGGCCTTGACAAATCGCAGCACTAAGCTGGACTTGCCCCACTGTTCGACTTCTAGCAGCACCAGTTTGAACTGCAGATTTTATTTGCTGCTGCGGCACCATTAGCTCATGATCTCCACTGCCCCAGCCATTGACAGATACAGAGACCATGGAAGGAGATGGTCTGAGCTAATAGTTCTAACAGCTACCTAACGGGGTAGATAACAGGAGCCGACCGAACACACAGGCACTGGATGGTGAGCGAGGTCAGGGATCAATTCTCTGGTGGAAGAGCCGGGTGTAGAAGGTGGAGGACCTCCAGTTTACCTTGAAAATTAAAAACATGGAAAACGTGAATATACTTATGAAGACACCTGTACCTGTAACTGAGTTTTTCTATGCAAACTAGATTTTTATGATTTGATTTGATCAAATATTAACCAATGTAATTTACCTATTAGAGCTGCAACAAAAGTTAAAAAGTTTGTAGAATACTGTCAGATAATAACACAAATAATAATAATAATGAATAATAAATGATCATCTCAAGTTCCAGAACTCAAAACTGAAAATCTTCAAATGACAATTTATCTTAAAATGAGAGTATCAATCAATTAACCCATTGGCCAATGGCCAAAACAATCATTGTCAACCTTTTTAAATAATTGATTAATCACTGAATAAACATTACCCAGTTCCAGCTGCTTAAACGTGGTGGTTTGATGCTTTTCATCATATTCTGCAAAGTTGGTGGTCTGGTTTTGGAGTGATGGTCAGTTTGTACAAAAAGTAGTGGGTAGTTGATAATGGAAACAGTGATCGGGTAAAGGCCTATTCATTTTTATTTTGGCTACAGACATTCATTTCAAAAAGTATGATTTCATTTCATAACAGTATTTTTCCAGTAACGCTTATTTAATGTCAGATGTTATTTCAGAGAATTGCCAGTCTAAATACTCTAAACTATTAATAATAAGAATCAGATCTAGAATAATGAATCTGCCACGTCAATACGCTGGTCAGTGCTATAGTAGCTTCCTTGCACATATACATATTGGTATCAGGAATATCACAAACACTAAGTAATTGCAGCACAAATGGGGCTGCAGCTGACAATTATTTACTGACAATTATTTTCTGGATCAATCAGTTAATCATTTGGCCTAAGAACTGTTTAAAACTAGTGAATAAATGGTACTCACAATTTAGAGCCCACACTTGGCTCACAATGTGCTTTGTTTATCTAACCTTCAGGTCTAAAACCTTTAAGACAATCAATATATAATATATATAGAGTGTTGCGTTTGAGAAGCTGGACCCAGAAAATATTTGGTATTTTTGCTTAAACAATGAGTAAACGATCAATCAATTATTTATATAATTACTGACTATATTATTCTATATAATCCACTAATTAATACAGCTCTACAGAAATAATAATGTTTGATATCCTCCAAAATACTGGTCTATTAGAATAATTTTCAGATTCAGCTAAATTTTAAGGAGTTTGATTAGCAACCTCTTTGATAGTACAAAGTTGTTTGTGAGAGACCAGACACTTAAAATGTTTCAAAGTTTTAACACAAAGCTATTAAATATCATCTTTAAGAGTCAACAACTTATTCTAATAAACAAAGTTAACCTTAAGTCAAAATACAGCAACAACAGCTGGCTCCAAAACAACCTGATTAGAAACCGTGTGAACCTCTGCAGATCTTAACTTTTGACCCAACAGGACAAAACAAACTAACAGTAAGTTAGCCTGAGGTTAAAGCTAGCAGCCATGCTACATCGGCTAACAAGAAAAGAGAAACACACTAAAGGAAAACAACACGCTGAGGTTCTTACCAGTAACGAAAACAATCACCACTCCGCCCCTGTGAACTGTGAGTTATAGCAGTGTTTGTCCTCTTTCGCAGTGTTTTCTTCTTTTCTGCCAAAAACACTTTCAGGTTCAGTATAGATTGTATTGCCTGCCTTGTGTAACCAAAATACTCCTGGTTTCTGTCATGTGACGCGATGTCACAAACCAATAAAATCAAAGGAGAGTATGTCACAAGAAGCCACCACTGCCACTGTAATGGGTTTTCTTTTAGGTGCGTGTATAACAACAGGGATTTTTCATGTGAAATAAAACGTATGTAATATAAGGTTGTGACAGCCTGATAGCTGTACTGTGAAAGCGATATAATCCTGCTGAGTTTACACATAGTGAATGAACATTTTGACACTAGTATAGTACATTATCAACCATGGTGGTAATGATAAAGAAAGAGAAAACCCAGCAGGACCTGCGTACATCAAAAGGCAATTCTACCAATAATAATAAACTAAAGGGAAGAACAGTGGGCAAGAATTGATGGTGCTGAAGAAAGAAAATACTGATATTACAAAACTGTTAAAATGCACCTGTTATTTCACAAATGGCCTTTCAATATATTTTGTCTTTTGTTAAAACTTGGTTTTTACCACCAAAGTATTTGCAGCGTGTTGTTTTTTTCAAAACACGAACGCATTGTAGGCAACAAACACCAAAACCATGAGACAAAATGAAAAATATGAAATGAAAAAGTACCAACACTGCAACTGATTAATCTTTCTTATGACAATTATGCAGTAGCCTACATTGCAGTGTACTTTTCATTCATTGGAAGATGAACTGCACAAAGCTAATTTCTATTCCTTGCACAAATCAGTCTTGCGGTACTTGGCACATACAAGAGAAAGCTGCACAATATTGCAGTTACCCATGTTCATGTGGCCCTTGTTGTGAAGAAAGTAGATGACTCTGACTTAGTCCAGGAGATTTTTTTTATTATTTATTTATTTTTATTCTTTAATTTTTCTCCCTTTCTTGTCTTTCTTTTTTTTTTGTAAAAAAAAAAAGGTGAAAAACAACAAAATTCATAACATCCTTTAACTTTATTATGAGAACACCAGAATGCACATTACATGACAACTTAACATTGATTCATCAGAGGATGTTTTTACAGCCACAAGGGGATGACGTTTATTTATCAATTGTATAGATCAGTCCCGCAGCAGGATCCAATACTATGATTATACTCACAGCCATGTCGTGGGTAATAACCTGATATTTGGAGCTGTGATGACATGTTAAAAGACAGAATGGATTATTAGACATCTTCTACAAGTTTTCAATGAAAGTAACAACTCTGACTTGGTCCAGAAAATGTTTTTTTCCTTTATTGAACAGTGCACTGAGGGAGAGGTCTGTACCTACCGCCTGCAGGATTGTTCAAGAAAGCACTGATACAGACACTGTCTGAATCGTGGCAGGTCTCCACACGGCCTCCTGGACAGTTGCGAATGCCTCCACAGTTACACCTCAAGGCTTCACCTGGAAAATAAAACCACATCATGTTCAACCACTGTTAACAAAGTAACACTTTTTACAAACAAACATTTACCTCTGAAACCTTAAAAGACCAAATATTACTTTACAGGTGTTTAAACAGTTGTTTTTTTGGTGGACAGATCTTGTTCACCATCTTAACCAAACTGACTCTGCAGTGTCAGTTAAATGTGGGTAAAACAGACTGCAGGTTTACAGGTTTACTCACTCTGGCTGACAACCAGCACCACCAAGAGGGAGAGAATCACAAGCTTCATGTTTTCACAGAGTCACGTCTCCCAACACCAGTCTGCGTAAGAAAAAATATCAAGAAGATCAAACTTTACATTTTAAAAAACTATTGTTAGGAGCTCTCTTATCCACATATTCAAAAACCTAAACACATCCTACCTGGTAAATCGTCCTGCTGGAGTGTTGATATCTCAAATGTGTGCTGTCAGTTTGCAGGTTTCCTTTTTATCTGATTCTGTTGCGCAATTGATGAAAAATCCAGTCTATCATTAACTCTGGAAAACACACCATGACAGCACTGATTCACCCAGATAACATACAAATATTTTAATTCACCTGTTTGTGATGAACAAGTGACTCACTGTTGATGTCAATTGGTGGGTTAAACTGGGGATATCTGGAAGCCATGTGCTCTGTTGCACTTAAACCTAGATTTAGTTTCCAACAAGTGGAGTTTGCAACACTGTCATTTGGCAGTAAGTTTACAGTTTTGAAATAACATCAAACTATTATGCAAAGTGAGAAGTCATTCCAATGGCCGTATTTTATTTGATGTCCCCTCATTTTATCAAACAAGCAAACAAACAAACAAACAAACAAAACAAAAAAATCACACCAAAATGAAAAGATATTTTTGAACATAAGAAAAGTATAGCTTGAAGTTTCATTTTTGACCTTGGAAATTGTAGTCTGATGGTAAATTCTGAACATAAAAACTACTGAAAAATTTCCAGAGTGGCCAAAAGCTCCAGATAACAGTCTCCAGATGATCAGATTAACAAAGCAAAATTATGATGAGGAAATGGTGAATGAAGCAAAACAATAGAAAAGAGAAGAATATACTACACAATACATAACATGAATAACTTCATTGAGTTACAGTTGAAATTTAAATCAACAGATCATGTAAATGAATGACTTTTTAAAAGTCTGCATCATTCACTCTGAAAGTAGTTTTGTTGAACACTTGCTGCCTAGTGAGCTAGCTACTTAGCTGAGTTGCTAGCCCACCGCAGATCAGTAGTTAGCAGCTAGCTTGCTAAGCAGGTCTAGCTAACAAACAAATGAAGAGTGCAGACCAGCCAATTTACAACATGTGTATGTTCCAAGTGAATAATCAACAAAATATCTAAAGCTCAGCTGGTGTTGGACATTTTAACAATCAAATGAAATAGGTATGCAGATATTTTAACAAATATTTTAAAATCAAATTTGGCAACAACATCCCATTTCCTCTCCCCCTCCCTGTGTAGCACAGAGTCCAGGGAACAGGACCTGAAGTAATGTGATAAAGTCAAATTGTACTTGTTCATGGACTATTTTATGGGACTCATTACATCATATCCATTCCTGAACATATGTAATTACATTTTCAATACTGTTAAACTACCATAGTCCAGTTGGATTATGGTCTTGCTGTATTTTATATCATTATATGTCTTTAGCACCATGTGTAAATGTACAATATCAATGACACACACAGACATGCAAACAATCTGTTTTTAATCCTCAGTATATTGTATCAATCATTTGTTTGGTTGTTTTCACATGGATGTAAAAGCCTAATTAGTCACTTGGACACCTTATACACATTACATCTGTTGCATTACTGAGTTTTCTGTATTGCACATGTTACATAAGATAAATTAAATACTACCAACTTTGTGTTTGTGATATATAATACCATTTTCCATCTTATTTTTGGAAGGAATGTGTACTTCTGTACATTGGTCCATATGGAGTCCAGTCTTAGAATAAACCTTTGTCATTCTTGGATAACATGGTCTACCCTGTAGTGGTTCAATTTGACTATTTGATTATTGCAACCTCAACAAACAAACAAACAAACATTCAGTCATGTTGTATAAGTGGAATATTGTGAGTAGCTCACATTTGTGTTTGATTTAGTCAGTCTGAGATTTGCAGTGATATGTGATACCACATTTACTAAGAGTTATCAATAAAGACACATACGTACATACAGTACGTGAAGGAGAAAGATAAGAGAAAGTAAAATAAAATGATAAGGAGACATAAAAAGTTCAAGACAGCAAAATTCATAACATCCTTTAACTTTATTATGAGAACACCAGAATGCACAATACATGACAACTTAACATTGATTCATCAGAGGATGTTTTTACAGCCACAGTGACGACGTTCATTTATCAGTTGCACAGATCAGTCCTGCAGCAAGAGGCAGATCCAATACCAAGGCGATTTATACTCTCACAGCCATGTCGTGGGTAACAACCCTTGAAGTGCCTGGGAGCTGTGATGACATGTTAAAAGACAGAATGGATTATTAGACATCTTCTACAAGTTTTCAATGAAAGTAACAACTCTGACTTGGTCCAGAAAATGTTTTTTTCCTTTACTGAACAGTGCACTGAGGGAGAGGTCTGTACTTACCGCCTGCAGGATTGTTCAAGAAAGCACTGATACAGACACTGAATCGTGGCAGGTCTCCACACGGCCTCCTGGACAGTTGCGAATGCCTCCACAGTTACACCTCAAGGCTTCACCTGGAAAATAAAATCATGTTCAACCACTGTTAACAAAGTAACACTTTTTACAAACAAACATTTACCTCTGAAACCTTAAAAGACCAAATATTACTTTACAGGTGTATAAAGAGTTGTTTTTTTGGTGGACAGATCTTGTTCACCATCTTAATCAAACTGACTCTGCAGTGTCAGCTAAATGTGGGTAAAACAGACTGCAGGTTTACAGGTTTACTCACTCTGGCTGACAACCAGCACCACCAAGAGAGAGAAATCACAAGCTTCATGTTTTCACAGAGTCACGTCTCCCAACACCAGTCTGTGTAAGAAAAAAGAGCTGGGAAGATCAAACTCTACATTTTAAAAAACTATTGTTAGGAGCTCTCTTATAATCCACATATTCAAAAACCTAAACACATCCTACCTGGTAAATCGTCCTGCTGGAGTGTTGATATCTCAAATGTATGCTGTCAGTTTGCAGGTTTCCTTTTTATCTGATTTTGTTGCACAATTGATGAAAATCCAGTCTATCATTAACTCTGGAAAACACACCATGACAGCACTGATTCACCTATGATAACACACAAATATTTTTAATTCACCTGTTTGTGATGAACAAGTGACTCACTGCTGATGTCAGCTCTAACTGGTGGGTTAAACTGGGGATATTTGGAAAGCTTCATGTGCTCTGTTGCACTTAAACCTGTATAGTTTCCAGACAAGTGGAGTTTGCAACACTGTCATTTAGAGATCAGTGTACAATTTTGAAATAACATCAAACTATTGTGCAAAGTGGGACGTCATCCCAAGGGCTTTATTTTATTTGATGTCCCCTCATAAAATTTGTATAAAATAAAAAGTCACACAAAAATGAAAAAAGTCTCAAAGTTTCATTATTGACCTTGGAAATTGTAGTCTGATGGCAAATTTTGCGGACAAAAACTACTTACTGAAAAATGTCCAGAGTGGCCAAAAGCTCAACACTTTCCAGATGATCAGATAAACAAAGCAAAATTATGATGGGGAAATGGAGAATGAAACAAAACATTATTAAAACCAACAGATTACTTAAAGAGATTACTTTAAGAGATTACTTTTAAAAATTTTAAATTTACAGAGCCCCTCTGGTGACATTCAAAGATAAAATATACTGTGTGGCCACGACTTTCTTAATGTATCGGAACGAGGTCAGTTTAATAAAGCGTGACTTTGAGCTCATTCCCACACGTTATTGATCCATACAACTTTATTTCTCTTCAAATGTCACCAGGGGGACTCCATATAAATTTAAGAGAAGTTGAATGCTTGCTGGTCAAATCACTTACCTAGCAAGGTAGCAACTTAGCTGACTTGCTCGCTGACCGCAGATCAGCATGTTAGCATAGCAGCTAGCTTGCTAAGCAGGCCTAGCTAACAAACAAGTGAAGAGCGCAGACCAGCCAATTTACAACATGTGTATGTTCCAAATGAATAATCAGTTTCTAAGTATCTCAGCTGGTGTTGGACATTTAAACAATCACATGAAATATATTATTTTTACAAACATTTTAAATTTTAATTTTGCAACAACATCCAATTTCCTGGAATGTGATAAAGTCAAATTGTACTTGTTCATGGACTATTTTATGGGACTCATTACATCATATCCATTCCTGAACATATGTAATTACATTTTCAATACTGTCAAACTACCATAGTCCAGTTGGATTATGGTCTTGCTGTATTTTATATCATTATATGTCTTTGGTACCATATTGAAATGTACAATATATGACATAGACACACACAGACATGCAAACAGTCTGTTTTTAATCCTCAGTTTATTGTATCAATCATTTGTTTGGTTGTGTTCGCTTGAAATTAAAAGCCCCAATTAGTCACTTGGACACCCTATACACATTACATCTGTTGCATTACTGAGTTTTCTGTATTGCACGTTACATAAGATAATGCTACCAACTTTGTGTTTATGATATGACCCCAATAGAGTCTAAATGAACTCCTGCTGAGTAGATCTGTGTATGAAACTCAGTCACGTTGTTAAAAAGTCATGTTTCATTTTCTTACAATAAACTTTTGTTAATCTTAAACAACATGGTCTACCATGTGGTAGCTCAATTCTGATGAGAGAAAGTAAAATTAAATAATAAGGAGACATAAAAAGTGAAAAAAAAGTGAAAAAAAAAGTGAGCACTGATTCATCAGAGGATGTTTTTACAGCCACAGTGATGACGTTCATTT
>BRZM01002407.1:0-13178 GCA_033238685.1 Lates japonicus | reverse complement strand
TCCAGTGAGTGAACGTGAGAGAGGTGAGGAAGGAGGGGGTGAGGGGGAGGTGAAGAAGAAAGAGGGAGAGGAGAGAGAGTGAGAACGGCATTCAGGAAAGAGGGAGGTGGTGAGACAGTGGGTGGGGGTGGGGTGGGGGGCTCGGTTGTGCAGGTGTATTGTCCAGTGGAGGGAGAGGGTGCTGGGAGACAAATGAATCCAGCAGGCATTTGGTACACACCGGAGATTGCTTATCGATCCAGATCGCAGTATTCAGGCCGGCCTGAGAGAGGGCTGAGAATTTTCTGAGGGAGTTAATAACCTGGCAGCTCAGCTGTCTTGTCCAATTCACCAAAGGCAGAGGCCTAATCAGGGCTGGATTCCTTTTTCTGTCTGAGGAGGGGGCTCTGGCCCTCCACCCTCTCTTTCAGCTTTGGCCTCCCTCTCTGTCTCTCCATCTCTGTTGCCCTTCCCTCCCTCCCTCCCTCCACAGCCCCTCACTTCCACTCCATCGGAGCTCTGAAAGTGATTGAAATGACAGCCTATAGAAAGAGGCTAATCAAATTGTTTATTATCAGTCTGAATCAATATGTATGGATTGTTAAAACATCAAAGTCAGCCCCTGGAAAAGTAATAGTCGCCGGCCGGCAGCAGCTGCTCAGCCAAGGCTGGGTCCCTGGGAGCCTCGCTCCATTTAAAGCGACTTTCACTCTTACTTAAGTCCTGATGACCCGACGAGGTCAGCTGGCTGAAGGGGATGTACATGGCTGTGCTACAGCGCCGCTGCATAAAACCCCTCTAAACTTCCCTCCAGCTACTCAGATACATGTCTGTTCAAGCTGGCTGATAAACAATCCATCAACTAAATAAATGAGCCACCATGGAACTGAGATAAAGACCATCGCTCACCTACTGTGCTCCGAGCAATATTTGGGACTACTGGTCATTGGTTCCCTCAAATTCAATATTTTGCACCAATCCTCTCCTTTGAATCCAACTCTCCTCTCTTCAGAAAAACAGTCTGGATTGCAAATGAGGTCTGGCTGATGAATGAGTCAGCTGAAGGAATCAAATTGCTTTGAGATGGACATTGTAGTTGGTTTCAGGCTGCAAGACAAGCTGGCATGGAAGATTGATGGATAACCATTGTCCATTCATTGGCGCTGAGCGTGACACCTGATGTTTGGCCGGGGTCTCCCTCCACCTCTGACACCCCACAAACACAAGGCACGTCGTGGCTTGATAGAATGATTAGACACTGAATGATATCTTCTTCTGCAGCTCTCCATCTTGACCACTTTACTGCTAGCAAACATTAAGATGGATCACAGCGTCTAAAGCCACCAGGTCAAATGTGAGAGGATTGGGGTTGCCTTTCTAACACACAAATTATGTAACTGGTTGCTTTGTGTTCCTCACTCAGGAATGCATACATGTCTGTGTTTCACCACAACATCAGGTCAGCTACAATCAGGCCAAGGTTCAGTGTGGGATATATTAAAAGTGATGGACTTATTTGCTCCTGGTTGGAGGACAGACCCTTTAACCACCGTGTCATACCATTGACCTAATTTTGCTTCCAATTTTTCTGTCACTCTTTCCAGTCATCAGATTCCCAATTTAATGAAGCCAGGTCACCATTTCAAACAATACTCTAATCCATATCACTATAGGAGAGGCTTCCTAATTGGAAGTCCTCTCAACTCCTTATCATCAGCTCCATTACATGAGCCACATAAAGGTACCATCATCCATCATACTCCAAATTTGTTCTGTCATTTTTCTTTTGGATGGACAATAAGGGCCACGGGGGGCATATTGATTTTATAAAAAACATGAAGCTGAGACTCCAGAAGTGGAATGTTTGCCTGTTATCGATAATTGCTCTAATAACCATGACAGACAGGAGGGGAGAAAAAAGAAATGCACATCTGGGCCTGACACCCTCAGAGGAAGAGATATCCATACATTTTCACTTTAATATTTTTATCTTTACCTGAAATTTGCATTTTCCACCCTTCTGTGTTTTTATCATTTAATGTTCTTGGTTTATCACTATTATGTTTAGCACTGTTCTAAAAAGCTAAGGAACCAAGACAATAATAAACAATGAATAAACATGGCAGTCACTCCAGTTTTTACCATTACAGAAAGTAATTTTTACATTTCACACATTACATTGTTTTTGTGTTTCCTTTTATACTGCTTCATTTATCCATAATTTAAAGTTTCTATGCATGTAGAATCAATCGTATCAGATTTGCAATATGGAGTTGGTTGGACTAACACTAGCCAGCTTGACCAACAACAACAATTATATACTTTTTTAAAGGTAAATTTGTCAATAATGAAACTATATGAAACAGTTAATCTGACACTGTTCATTTGACTCTTTTGTTATTTAATAACATCAAGATTTAACAAACACTAGATTTACTTAAAATGCTTTTAATGGATGACTTTTAGCAGTCTCATATTGCAGTGTTGCAGTGTGGCGTTTGCTACAACTAACTCCATAGCCTCACCAGTAAATAATTAATAACCCAACCTGCCTTGGCAAGTAAATCTCTAGTGTTGATGATGTAGAAAAGTTTGAGTTTCAACTATTCAACTACCATCCTTACACAGAGCATCTTATAATATCTGCAGAAGAACTAATGTATGTTATGCAAAGTTCCAGGTGCAAACTTGTTGTGAAATAACAACTTTAGTTGCTGCCAAAGGTTCTGAAGGTATATCACAAAGTATATATTTTTCAAATATATACATATTAATGTATGAGTCAAACTTTTTCTTTCCTACACTCTCTTTGTCCCTCCCTCCTTCCCTCTCTTTCCTCCATCTCCTCCCTTGCTCTCTCTCCCCCCTCCCACCCACCTCTCCCAGGCAAAGCCAGCTATGAGCGGTAGCTGATGGCAGGGTTACAGTAGGGTTCTTGCCAAAGTAGCGCTGGGCACGTTGCTGCATAGTAAACACCCAGGGCTCCTGCTCTTGACATGATGGGGGTCTCTAATTAAAGAGTGCAACAGACACCCCTAGCCAAGGCTCTCCCTATCAGCCCTACACCCACAATTAAATCCTCCATGGGATCCAAGGCGCTGCATTATTGATGGAGCAGAACGTTTGATTAGAAACTCTTAACACAGCTCCGGAACAGAACAGCCAGTCCATTGTCATTAAACACCACTTAAACCAAGTCAAAACATACCAGTTGGACATGCTTCTTAAACATCCGGGTTATGATGGAGATGGGGGAGAGGGGAGTGGGGGTTGGGGGGGCTGGATTGAATATCAATGATTTGTGCAATACCCTCCGCTAGCATATGCTGAGGGGTTTTAGCCATACAGGATAAAAAGGTAAACAATATACCTGCAGGCCAGTTAACAGAGGTTTCTTCTTGATGACTTGCAGGGAAGAGGAAAATAGTGGATTTCACATCCAGGAAACACATGTAAGAGATAAAAAAAAGCAAGTGAACCGCAACAATGTCAGCACTCCATATGATGAGTAAGTGAATGTTTGAAATTATAACAGCCCCTTCACCAGGAAATATGTACTTACATCAAAGCCAGGTTTCTCTAAGTGGGGCTAAACAGTATTACCGGCCCACAGTCAATCAACTGTTGCCTTGTGCGTAGATAATGCATCACTTCATATCAAAAGCCCTGCTAATGAGAACAGGATGATGTACACAATACCTAAACATGCATACAGATGTGTGGATGTAACATGTAGATGGGGATGTAATGGGGTGTCAAATTAAAGCGTGCAACATTCTGGAACATGTAGACCGAGGTGTAGGCTTCACTTTAAACATGTATGTTTTTTCTCCTCAAAATAAACTACACTGTTACACAGAACAGAAGGCTAGTGTTTGTGCGGGAGTGAATTTCTGCAAGAGGCCTTTTTTTTTTTGTTCTGCATGTGCACTTGCGTGCGCATGTGTGTTTGCAGGAGAGTAGAGGGAATACTGCAAATTCACCCGCTTCGCCTCTGCAATAGGCCTAATTAATACACACTCAAGGGTTGATAACATTGTGGCTGAAAGTAGATCTCCTTAAGAGATACTTAATCCAGCTAAAGATTGCACTGCTCCCCTCTCTTCCGTGGCATCACAATCAAAGGTATTGGGTGGGTCTCTAGTGGACTCATTAGCAGGCTGCTCAGTGGTGGGGGTCTGGGCTAAGGCGTAGCCCTCCACCCACCCCCCTCCCCATTCCCCCACACACCCTTAAACTACACACACTCACCACACACACACACCACACTCACACACACCTCACTGACCTGAGCAATAAGAGATGCTCATATTATTATGACATTCATTTAGCATCACTGATGGAAACCCTACACACACTCATCAGCTCTGTGATTGATCACCACCATATTGGCAAGCCACAAACCTCCAACTGTGTGTGTGTGTGTGTGTGTGTGTGTCAGGTCTCTTCTTACTAGGGCAGGGGTCAGATATCAGGGACAGGAGTGATCAGTAGCTACTAAGTGAACATCATCCAGGCTAATGAATATTCTGGCATCACCTTTACGCAAGTGTTGCCGCCTAAATGTATTTTACAGGAATGACTAAAACACATGACCTGCCCAATAGGTATTTTAAGATGTAATGTGTATATTATATTGCCTGTGTGCTACTTAAGAGTACAATTTATTGTAGCAGAAGGAAAGGGGACTGAATAAGAGGTTAATCTATAGTTCACCTTGCAATAACATACATTCTGCCTGTGTCTAAAAGTCATGGCCTCAGTGTGGAAAGCTACTGTGGTCTTTTTATCAGGAGTTATCTGTATATCTATCCTTGTGCCTGATCTGAATTCATAATACAGCAGGTTAGTAGTTGGGATCAGGTTAAAGAGTGCTGAGCCATGTTAAACCACTGCAACACAGGAGCATGCATCATGTCCGCGCATTAATAAAAGGCAACTATGCTATCATTATAAGCACCATACGTGCCTGGGCTCCACTTCCTGGCCGCTCTAATAGCTAACTGGTCAAGGGTGATTTATCTGATAAACTGCTTTTGTGTTCCACAAGCCTGAGAGATGGTTTAGTTTAGCCTAGTCTGCCATAATGTGCTTTATAAATACAAAAACAAATGGTTGCCTAGGGAGGTGGAAAGATGTAGCTTGTATATTTGTGTTGGGTGGGGTGGGTGTAGGTCAGATTGTATCCTCTTGTGCCTTGGGGGGAGACAGGAAAAGCCTGAGTTATAACTCTTCCATCACCTGCCTTCTGCCTCCCATGCATTACTCAGGATATAGTGCAAATTGCAGCCGGCATCCATTAGTTCTTTTCAGGGTTAATATTGATGTAGATATCATTCCTATCTGCTGTGTCATTTATTTGAAATACTATGTGCGAGGAGTAGCTCCGGCAGTGAATCAAATCAATTGATAGAGCAGTTAGCCTTGCAGCCCGGGCTGCCTGGGAGCTGCCGAGCGAGCATGAAATATTATGGAGATTGTTCTTTAAAGTGATCTCTTCATCATCATTTGTCTGCAGCCTGGGCGATCCTATCCCCTACTGCTACTTTCCTCATGGGCACCAGCTGTCATAACTAAATCAGCCGGATAATGCAGTCGTGCGCACAGTTCTACCGCATGCCCCTGCGACACCCGCCTTTCACCCTGCACTCCCTCCCTTCCTACACCCGCTCCCTGGCTCCTCTGCTCCCTTCACCCCCTCACTGCCACAGCCACACATGTCAAGGAGCATCCAGAGAATCGCTCATCATCGCCACTGATGGCCCTCCTCTCTGGGGCCTGCTTGTTTATGTCACTTCCCATGCGTGGGGCTGCTAGTTCATGTCACCCCCGTGTAGCAGGGGAGGGCACGCCTGCTGTTTTACTTCATGTTTGGCTGCTCATGATGGGCAGAGAGGTATACCACGGAGCTAGGTGACAGTCCTCCTGGATGTTATGACAGCCAGTTGAGCTGCCAGTCTGCACTATGCTGTAAGTGAATATGACAGAGACAGTTTTTATGGCACTCTTCACAGTCTGTTAGCATGCGGCTGGATGACTGTTTTTACTGCCCATAAATGGAGCGACGTGCATATTTTCTGAGTCATTAGGAGGACAGTCAGGAGACACACTCAGAGGGAGACGCACGCCACTTAGGCCAGGCCGTTTACCATTGTAAAAACCTCATCACTGAGCCTCTCAGGGTGATGTAAACTCTTACTTGGAGAACATTTCCATGTGTCAGTGAGAGATGAGATGAGAGGGCATCTTCAATGACAGGGCCCACAGGATACAGGGCCTTAGAGGAAAAAGCTGCATTATTCAGTGCCAGGGCATTGAGCTCCAGGAGCTAATCATGCCATCCTGATCAGTGCTTCATAGCCTACTGATATTACAGTCAACACACTCTGGGTATGGTAACAGCAAAGACGGTGCCATACTTAATCCTGCAACTTTCCAAATTAATGCTGAAAGGATCGAAATGCATACACGCACTTACTTTGAATCTGTTGGAGGCTGTGATATTTGTGCATGTGAAATAGACTCACTCGAGCAAACACATATTCTTTTATTTAAAGAAAATGCTAACATTTTATTTCATAAGGCAGCACCCAGCACAAAACAAACACGTGCACAATTACACCACCACCCCCAAAATGAAACAGAGTCAGGATATTATTCTCTGGCAAAATGGTATCAAGTCATACATTTATACCGATTATCTGCTGACAAAATAGGCATCTATATTGTTGAGACAATGATGTCAGACTACAGCCCGTTACATTTATATTTTCTAAACAAGTCACTCTGGGCAGCCTGGCCAAGGCGGTGACATCTGCATGACTCTTAGTCAGAGGAACAATGAGGGCTCTTAGCAGAGAACAGAACTGCTATTTGTCACTGTACGCTGATAAAATTCATACAGGGGCATTGTATGGGTCTGAAAATGGATGTTAAATCCATTAATCAAAGCCAGATGGATTATGTGCTCTATGGGTTATGTCCTATTGCTTACACTAGGAGATACAGAGGTTTAAAAGGCCATGGTGTGTATGTGTGGATGTGAGTGTGTGTGTGCGTACACACACATGCACTTGTGTGTGTCAGTTCCCAATGAGTGATGATGACCACTGGCTCACCATATTGATCAGGAGAGCTTGAGGAGGGGTGTGAGACAGATAGCCACACACCAACAAGAACAGCACGAGCATCTCTGCAAAGAGGAAAAACACTGCTAGGGTGAGAAAGTTCATATGAAGCTTGGTGCATATTAAAGGTATTATTTAAACTGTGTTATTATTTTTTACATATTAAAGTAATTAAACGCAGCAAGAAAAAGAAGCACGCACATGAGTTCAAAAACAAGATGCTTAAAAAACAGAAATTAAGGAGGAAAAACGGATCAAGCAGGGTGCAAAGAATGCCAGGGTTAATAAAAATAATGGTTTAAAATACCACTGAGACCACCCATCTTAAAAATGTAAGCTATGCACTCACGCCACTGTAAGACACCGCTGGCATATGTGATGCAGATGTAACCATTGCTGAAGACGTGTATTATAGAGCCATAGCTGATTTTTGGCTCCATCTCAGAAAGAAGCTGTGTATTTACAGGCAAGCAGAAGGTGCAAAAAATACCAGCTTACCAGCTTCCTGTTTGGCTGAAAGATTTGTATTAAAATGTAGTAATTTGGTTCAATGTACAAAACCAAAAGAGTAAGTCTAACGCAGGATCAGTGAAAAATACTGTCTGTGTGTAATGCAGTATGGATCCACTTTCACATCCAGTGCACTTTTAATTTCAACCAAATTCTTGGCACTTGGGTTTTTGCCTGCAAGACAGGTCTGGATATATGTAATAACACAAAATAAATATATTGGACGACCACCAGATTGTGCTGGTTTTGTGACTCATACTCCCAACACCAGCTGGATGCCATCCCCGCCCTGCTTCCCAATGCTGATTGGACAGGTAAATGCAAAGAGCGTGCTGCTTCTCTCTACAATTTTCCACAGATTCAGCAGAAAGTATTTTATAGTGCATTTTTTTGTCTCACCAATCCAAACAATGTGTGTGCGCTCCATACGGTCATACACATGGCTCTGGTTTGGCTTGGCAAAGTGGATTTCTCTCTCTCTTTCTTCCTGTGGTTATTAATTATACAGATATTGTTCTGGCACAGAGCACAAGAGGGCTGCTAGATAGCTTTGGAGGTTCATCTAAAGTCAGAGTCTGAAGTTTAATTTCAGCACTGGACTTTAATATCCCTTTGCGTGGTCCAAGTGGTGCTCTGTTCTGTCTCTGTCGACTGTGCAGTGCTGGGACACGCAGGGCTCTGGCAGTGGGGGAACAGCCGATGTAGGACAGCCTCTCATGGCTCCCTGGGGGCAGATCTGTGCAAACTACACTACAAATTACACAGTGGGTTGCTGTGCACCCTGAGCCAGTGTAAACAACAACACCGTTTCCCCTCATACTATGAATCAAACTGAACTTATATGACCCATGTCTGAGTCCACACCCATACTTTGTACAACCCCCCCAAACCCTCTTAATGACACACCTACGTAGTAGTGTTCAGCCCCGAGCTAGCTCCCTCTCTCCTCCCCCTCCCACTGACTTCATTCATGAAAACTCCTCCTCCCTACGCCCCACCGCTCTCAGTGTGTCACACTCTGCAGCTGTTTCATTTTAGGAACCGGGGACTCCAGAAGTTTGCCTCGCAGCCACCAGACTGCTCTCAGAGCCAATTGGAAACCACAGCCAATACTTGTCCGAAGTGCTCTGGTAAAGTTAAATATAGAGCCCCTCAGTTGTTGTAAGAGATTTAATAAATTCCTCCTTCAAAGTTTGCATAATGCTCTCTGGTTTAAAAGACCAAAGTCCTCTCGCTTGTTATTTCCCAGGCCTATTTGTTGATCTCTCATTGCTGGAATATAGCATTTCAGTAATGGTCTGCTGCAAACCAGCTGATGTGTTTAATAAACTTTACTGTGCCTCAGTCTGGGAGCTACCTCCCACTTAGTTGCAGACATGGAGGAAGGCAGTGGGCCATAGCAGTGGAGAATGATTCATTAACACTGTTAATTCAGCAATTAAATAGTCATACTATGTAACGTATAACCTACAATCAATAACCTGTTAGTTTTACCTTGGTATGTTTGTCATGGTTTAAAGAATTCAGCTAATAAGTCAGGTCCTGGAATGTAACATGACACATTTTCTGATGTCATAAGTGCAGGATAAGTTGAAAAAAATATTTTATGTAACAACAAATTGGGATCATATATCCCATATCCCAAAAAACAGTGTACATCAAAAGTATTACAGGAACTATGTTACTAAACCTGCTATTAGCAAATGTGCTATTCAGCCTAAAGTTTTTATTCACATTGCTAATATAAGTTATATTAGACAATATTCTGATTATAAGCTTTAAAGTCATACTGTGCATATATATAACATGTCTATGCTGTCCTGTAATGCCTTCCATATTCTACAAGGACTATTTTTAACAAAGTAACCTGAAACAACTAAGCAGTCTAACGGGTACAAGATGTGTTGTGCAGTTATGTATTGGTTGCCATGCCAACTCATGTAATAAACAGGAAAATGTAGCAATCACAATTGTTTTCGCCAGTGTTTTGCTTTGTTGGTAAAAACAATAGTGATTGCTACATTTTCCTGTTTATTACATGAGTTGGCATGGCAACCAATACATAACTGCACAACACATCTTGTACCCGTTAGACTGCTTAGTTGTTTCAGGTTACTTTGTTAAAAATAGTCCTTGTAGAATATGGAAGGCATTACAGGACAGCATAGACATGTTATATATATGCACAGTATGACTTTAAAGCTTATAATCAGAATATTGTCTAATATAACTTATATTAGCAATGTGAATAAAAACTTTAGGCTGAATAGCACATTTGCTAATAGCAGGTTTAGTAACATAGTTCCTGTAATACTTTTGATGTACACTGTTTTTTGGGATATGGGATATATGATCCCAATTTGTTGTTACATAAAATATTTTTTTCAACTTATCCTGCACTTATGACATCAGAAAATGTGTCATGTTACATTCCAGGACCTGACTTATTAGCTGAATTCTTTAAACCATGACAAACATACCAAGGTAAAACTAACAGGTTATTGATTGTAGGTTATACGTTACATAGTATGACTATTTAATTGCTGAATTAACAGTGTTAATGAATCATTCTCCACTGCTATGGCCCACTGCCTTCCTCCATGTCTGCAACTAAGTGGGAGGTAGCTCCCAGACTGAGGCACAGTAAAGTTTATTAAACACATCAGCTGGTTTGCAGCAGACCATTACTGAAATGCTATATTCCAGCAATGAGAGATCAACAAATAGGCCTGGGAAATAACAAGCGAGAGGACTTTGGTCTTTTAAACCAGAGAGCATTATGCAAACTTTGAAGGAGGAATTTATTAAATCTCTTACAACAACTGAGGGGCTCTATATTTAACTTTACCAGAGCACTTCGGACAAGTATTGGCTGTGGTTTCCAATTGGCTCTGAGAGCAGTCTGGTGGCTGCGAGGCAAACTTCTGGAGTCCCCGGTTCCTAAAATGAAACAGCTGCAGAGTGTGACACACTGAGAGCGGTGGGGCGTAGGGAGGAGGAGTTTTCATGAATGAAGTCAGTGGGAGGGGGAGGAGAGAGGGAGCTAGCTCGGGGCTGAACACTACTACGTAGGTGTGTCATTAAGAGGGTTTGGGGGGGTTGTACAAAGTATGGGTGTGGACTCAGACATGGGTCATATAAGTTCAGTTTGATTCATAGTATGAGGGGAAACGGTGTTGTTGTTTACACTGGCTCAGGGTGCACAGCAACCCACTGTGTAATTTGTAGTGTAGTTTGCACAGATCTGCCCCCAGGGAGCCATGAGAGGCTGTCCTACATCGGCTGTTCCCCCACTGCCAGAGCCCTGCGTGTCCCAGCACTGCACAGTCGACAGAGACAGAACAGAGCACCACTTGGACCACGCAAAGGGATATTAAAGTCCAGTGCTGAAATTAAACTTCAGACTCTGACTTTAGATGAACCTCCAAAGCTATCTAGCAGCCCTCTTGTGCTCTGTGCCAGAACAATATCTGTATAATTAATAACCACAGGAAGAAAGAGAGAGAGAAATCCACTTTGCCAAGCCAAACCAGAGCCATGTGTATGACCGTATGGAGCGCACACACATTGTTTGGATTGGTGAGACAAAAAAATGCACTATAAAATACTTTCTGCTGAATCTGTGGAAAATTGTAGAGAGAAGCAGCACGCTCTTTGCATTTACCTGTCCAATCAGCATTGGGAAGCAGGGCGGGGATGGCATCCAGCTGGTGTTGGGAGTATGAGTCACAAAACCAGCACAATCTGGTGGTCGTCCAATATATTTATTTTGTGTTATTACATATATCCAGACCTGTCTTGCAGGCAAAAACCCAAGTGCCAAGAATTTGGTTGAAATTAAAAGTGCACTGGATGTGAAAGTGGATCCATACTGCATTACACACAGACAGTATTTTTCACTGATCCTGCGTTAGACTTACTCTTTTGGTTTTGTACATTGAACCAAATTACTACATTTTAATACAAATCTTTCAGCCAAACAGGAAGCTGGTAAGCTGGTATTTTTTGCACCTTCTGCTTGCCTGTAAATACACAGCTTCTTTCTGAGATGGAGCCAAAAATCAGCTATGGCTCTATAATACACGTCTTCAGCAATGGTTACATCTGCATCACATATGCCAGCGGTGTCTTACAGTGGCGTGAGTGCATAGCTTACATTTTTAAGATGGGTGGTCTCAGTGGTATTTTAAACCATTATTTTTATTAACCCTGGCATTCTTTGCACCCTGCTTGATCCGTTTTTCCTCCTTAATTTCTGTTTTTTAAGCATCTTGTTTTTGAACTCATGTGCGTGCTTCTTTTTCTTGCTGCGTTTAATTACTTTAATATGTAAAAAATAATAACACAGTTTAAATAATACCTTTAATATGCACCAAGCTTCATATGAACTTTCTCACCCTAGCAGTGTTTTTCCTCTTTGCAGAGATGCTCGTGCTGTTCTTGTTGGTGTGTGGCTATCTGTCTCACACCCCTCCTCAAGCTCTCCTGATCAATATGGTGAGCCAGTGGTCATCATCACTCATTGGGAACTGACACACACAAGTGCATGTGTGTGTACGCACACACACACTCACATCCACACATACACACCATGGCCTTTTAAACCTCTGTATCTCCTAGTGTAAGCAATAGGACATAACCCATAGAGCACATAATCCATCTGGCTTTGATTAATGGATTTAACATCCATTTTCAGACCCATACAATGCCCCTGTATGAATTTTATCAGCGTACAGTGACAAATAGCAGTTCTGTTCTCTGCTAAGAGCCCTCATTGTTCCTCTGACTAAGAGTCATGCAGATGTCACCGCCTTGGCCAGGCTGCCCAGAGTGACTTGTTTAGAAAATATAAATGTAACGGGCTGTAGTCTGACATCATTGTCTCAACAATATAGATGCCTATTTTGTCAGCAGATAATCGGTATAAATGTATGACTTGATACCATTTTGCCAGAGAATAATATCCTGACTCTGTTTCATTTTGGGGGTGGTGGTGTAATTGTGCACGTGTTTGTTTTGTGCTGGGTGCTGCCTTATGAAATAAAATGTTAGCATTTTCTTTAAATAAAAGAATATGTGTTTGCTCGAGTGAGTCTATTTCACATGCACAAATATCACAGCCTCCAACAGATTCAAAGTAAGTGCGTGTATGCATTTCGATCCTTTCAGCATTAATTTGGAAAGTTGCAGGATTAAGTATGGCACCGTCTTTGCTGTTACCATACCCAGAGTGTGTTGACTGTAATATCAGTAGGCTATGAAGCACTGATCAGGATGGCATGATTAGCTCCTGGAGCTCAATGCCCTGGCACTGAATAATGCAGCTTTTTCCTCTAAGGCCCTGTATCCTGTGGGCCCTGTCATTGAAGATGCCCTCTCATCTCATCTCTCACTGACACATGGAAATGTTCTCCAAGTAAGAGTTTACATCACCCTGAGAGGCTCAGTGATGAGGTTTTTACAATGGTAAACGGCCTGGCCTAAGTGGCGTGCGTCTCCCTCTGAGTGTGTCTCCTGACTGTCCTCCTAATGACTCAGAAAATATGCACGTCGCTCCATTTA
>BRZM01002406.1:100003-113401 GCA_033238685.1 Lates japonicus | reverse complement strand
TCACTCCGACCACCTCCGTCTCTCTTGTCAGTGCTGGTTCTGCGTGTCACTTGACACACAAAAACACAAAATGTATCTGTATTTAGAAAAATCACAGAGCCCTAAAATAGTAAAAGGTTTGCAGGAAATCCAGAAAGCACAATTTGATAATACTAAGGAATCCATATTAATTAAGGAAATAAATTATGAAATTACTTGTGTGTATGTGTGTGTGTGCACACTCCGGCATGTGTGGATGTTTATTTGTCTTAGAGGCAGGGGTGTTACAGGGAGTCACATCCCCGGGCCATTAAGAGTGATCAAACGGTTTGTGAATGCACCGATTACTGCAGTCCAAAAAATCCAAATGTGTGACCATCATGGTTCATATTTTCACTTTCCAGCTGTGTGCACACAGCAACCAACCAATGACACATCACTCCCTGCTGGTCATTTATTTTACTGCACCTATCCATGCACTCCATAACTTGAAAATTGCATTCTCTCTGTGTTATATGTCCCTGGAGGAAATCTTGTTTATGTTTTTTTTTTTTTTTTTAAATCAGCATTTCCTACTTTCCTTTATCTCCTCTGTAAGTTGCGATCCAAACTAAACAAGCCCTTGCATTAGTGCCAGGTAGCCCACCGCCATATTGTTCTGCTTATCAACCCTTATCTGTTTACACTTGTCTCCCAAGTCAGATTGTTTTACATTGCTTTTTCTGCTCCTCATCCGACAACTGTTGCTGCTTTCCTGCCATCATAATGTATTGGGTTGAGTGCATTGTTATCTGAAGAGTCTCAGATAAACACAGACATCTGAAAACAATTCAAGCTGGTTAATTGTGATGATAAAATTGTTATTTATTGGTGGTGGGGAGCAATTCTCATGGCTACTGTCGGTCATATCAATAGAATCAATTTAAGTATAATAATAGGTTATAATAATAATATTAATATAACAATGCTAAGTTACATGGATGATGGAGAGTAACTCTATGTGTTCACACTCCGTCTCACCCACACAGGTCAGTCTTATTATCCTGTAATCATAATCATCTGTCAGCAATTCTCTCTTTATTTGCTCCCATCATCTACAGCTTCATGAGAGCACACAGCATAAGCAGTGAGCCGGTGAGTGATGACTGGTGGATTTGCGGTGTCAGTTTGAGGGGTCAAAATTTGTAAAAGGAAAATGAGGTCAGCACCTTCCCAGCCAGGGGGGTCGACAAGGGTTAAACAGCACTGTCATCAAATCCTGGGCAGGGGTTTCAGTGACCCCTGACCCTAAACAAACTGGGGTCACAGACTCTGAGTCCAGTGTAAAATTACCACAGGTATGTTCTCAGGCATAAAGTAAGGGAATTTGCTACCTAGCCAGGTGACCATCAGAATTTGCACACAGTTGTGGATGCAGAGTGCAACTTCTAGATTTTGTGTCACATTTACAATGTGTATTGTACTTCCCTTTCATGCCAGCAGGGGGAGGGTTTTTTTTTGTGTGTGTGCCAGTTTTACTGTTCTCTCCCTTTTATGTCTGGCACCATATGGCAGCCCCAGCCGGGTATAAGTGTCCTCTGTCTGCAATCTGTCAGATGCAGCTATGACCACCCACAGTACTGTGTGTACGACACCTAGCGCTATGTACGACAACCCAGAATGATCATCGGGTATTTTATTACCCGGAGGATAGGGGTTGTGTAGACTGATCATTAACCTTCAGCCTGACTTCATCCCTAACTGAGTGGAAGAGTTACCCTGTATTTAACGACAAAAAAGCCCAGATCAATGTCCTTTGAAAGTAAACATAACTTAATGAAGCAGTTTTTATTCTTTTTTAACTCATTGATCATCTCACCCAAGTTGCGAGTCACTGCCACATACTACAACAAAATCTTTTTGTATACATACAGCTACACTAACCAGCAGATGTCAGCAAAACATTACCAAGTTTTTTCTTATGATTCAACCTCATTTTCTTTCATCTCAAGGCCTTGTATTATCACATGTATTATCAAATGCATTATATATCACACATAAAATCAGTAGATCAACAAATCAATGCTGCTTTTGCTAGAAACTGTATTCAGAATATGAAGCACAAAATCTGAATCTGAAAACAGAATCACTATAAAATAAACATCTGAGAGTTTCAATGTTAAAGTGTAAACAAAGTTTGAACAAGATGAAGATTTACAGTGAGAGTGATAAGAGTTAGGATTGCTGTAACTGCAGTAACACTGCAAATAGATAAAATGATGCATGTGTGAAGGGTAGAAAAAGCAGCAATAACAGGATCAGAGATATTTACACAGCAAATGCAATGCTGAAGTGATTTTGGTAACACATTTTTTTAACTTCTTTTTTGAGGTGGAAAACATTCAGTATAAAAGTTGAAACTGTCATATAGCACTATGTGTCACTGCCAGCCCATTCAGTCAAATTCATCATCGTCACTTAGTCAAGATGGAACCAACAGAATCACTTTCTTTTGGAGAAAGCGATGCAGTTGACAAGGTGTTTGTGGTTTTATTTCTCTCTAAAGCCTTTTTTGGCAACATTTGGGGGGGATTAGTTGACTAAACAGTCCGCTCCAAAGCTTCGAGTGAAGGGCTCAGGCGACGTCGCCTGGAGTAACGGCTCATATAGGCGGATAAACTGAAGCCTGAGTACAAATGATGTGGCTTCCTGCAGAGGGGGAAACACCATGGCAAATGTGTGAATGTGTTTTTTTTTCTCTCTCTCTCTCTCCTTTTTTTTTGTTCTTTTTCTAACCAAATATGACTCTTTCATTCTTCCACCCTTTGTTTGCAGATCAGGGGAGCTCAAAGACGAAACAGCAGAGCAGACATGTCACAGATTCATGCGTTTATTTCAAAATAAATCATCTATGCATGTGGCAGTTTTATATTAATCAATCTCTGAAATTAACAACATTGGGTTTTTTTTTTCAGTATGCACACTTTGTGATTTCCTCTCCAGCTCGCTCTCAATGGTTTACTGTAACTGTAATGTGAGATGGATGTGTGTATTCAGTTTGAGTCACTGATGCTGTAGGTGGGGGAGTCATGTTTTATCCTGAGTCCATAAATGGCCACCTGACAACAGTAATACTACAACCAAGGACACAATACATGTACCCACCCCACACACACACAATAATGGTATTTACCACAACAGCACTATATCTTGACCTAGTAACGTTTTCACTATTAGGATTTTATTTCGACTGAGTTAAACGTCTGACTCCGAAACTCAATTTTCATCTGACTGACAATCAGGGGTACTGACTAGATGTTTGAGGGGAAAAAGGTTTATTAAGATTTATGGTTTACACACACACACACACACACACACACACACACACACACACACACAATAACAAAGAAAAACATTCCTGTCAGATTTTGGTCGACATTTGTATTACTAGAAAGTGATGGTTTATGAAGGAAGTAATGCAGAGATCGAAACTCTGGACCACAGAAGAAAACATAACCTTTATCCCTCCTACTGCTGCATCAGCCTTTAGGACTTCAACATAACCAGAAATTCCATTAGTGACTTTTGCATTTTATGTCTTATGCTGCATACACATTCCTACACAGGTAAATTACATTTTGCTGAACTCGTGGGATAGATTTTGGTGGACGTTACATCCAGCATGCCTTTGCGGTGTCGCGGGCATGGGAACCAGAGAGCTCTTCCCTGGCTGAACCTGCACGCAGACCACAAAGGTAGTTTTCCTTCCCGTTTGTGAGGCCACTAGTTTCAGGTGAAGAGGAACAGGTACGGGTTCCTTGCAAGTTACGGGATGAGTGTCATTTTTCCAGTTAACTTCCTACAGTCCAGTCAGGTTAAGACCACCCACTGCGGCCAGTTTTTTCTAATGACACGTACAGGCCTTGAGCACCAAGCTGCTCTCTGATAAGGTGATTGTTGTTGTCCCCAACCTGTTTTGCTTGTGAGCACTTAATACAGATCAATTTTACATACAAACCCACATCACAAATTTCGTGTGTATAAGTTGTGAGCAGTTCAGTTGCTAGTAAATGGGTTCTCAGATCGCAGTCATTTGAAGAATTACAACCATATAGTATTTCACAAGAAAATGGGAATAATTTGAGAAAAGTCCAGTGAATAAATATATTTTTTTTAATCTTTATCTCTTTAATCATCTGGTGACCCCTAAGGTCACCATTAAGGTAGAAGTGCAGACAACTTTTGAATTAATGATTTTAAAAAATATATATTGTAGTTGGACCCCTAATTAGATTATCCTCTGACCCCTTAGAGGGGCCTGGAGCCACTGTAGACAATCCTGTGCTTTGCCTTTTCAGTATATGTATGTCTTAGAGAGAGAAGGAAAGTGACTACGATATATTTTTCTTAAAATCTTTCATTCCAAAGCTGTCTGCACTTCCATCTTAATTCACAATTCAAATTTCTAATGATAACAATCATCAGACAAATATGTAAACAAACCTTGAATGGCTTGAAATTACTATCAAAATTCAAAACCTGTGAATAACTGTCAGCTTAAAAATATAATACAGTACAGCAAATTGCCATGTATGTGAAGTGGATATAAGGGATTTAGTCTTTATCCACCACAATCAGAATAATTCATTTGAGTACCACCTACAAACTGCCTTTTTTCAGATTCTGAATCAAAATCTTTATTGTCATTGTACAAGTACAACAAAGTTTTAGTGACTAATCTTCTAATTTTGCTTGATTATTTGAGCGAAGTCAAAGGAATCTTGTGTTTTTAAAAGCTGAGCAGATTCAGTAGAAATAGATTTTTGTACACATGCTGCAATACATGTAGCAGCCAAGAGGGAAACGATTTGTGATAAGAGTTTCCTTTTCTATACCACCAAGCCAGTGATTTATCTCACATTCCAGTTGCATAATTTTTTGTCTTTTTGCAAAGAATACCAGAATTCAGGTCTACAGTGGCCTTAGCACTGACGTCCTTGACTGTTCACTGGAAGGAAATAGTTTTGTTTGTTGGTTTGTTTGTTTTTGTTTGTTTTTTTTCTGCACTGCGGATGATAAAAGTTTTGAGCCACAGAAAAAGGTCTGTGGACTGAGTTTAAAAGGGAGAGTGTCACTTCAGTATGTGAGATAGATAACGACAATAACATTGTCAGCTGTTACCTGTGAAAATGCATGAGGGTATTCATTCATACTCTGTTTTATTACTTTTACGTATTGGTGTTTGTCTTAGGGGCCATTCTTCCTGTGCACCTGTGCTAGTGCTTCCTGTCTCAGGCGCCCTCCACACCCCTCACCCCCCTCACCCCCCCACCCTCAAACCGCATCCTTCACACTGTCACAATAATACTTTTAGTGAAAAAAAAAAAAAGACATTACCCCACAGTCACAGACACAAAGACTAGTACGATGCATAGGTGTACAAGTGAAAACGACAGGGTCTTCCCCATCTCTATCCCTCAGTGGCATGACAGTTTCTATCATTTACAGTACACAGCACTGCAGTCACAAGGCACGATAAACGGTCAGCGGTTTACATTCACTTTCATCCGCTCCGGCGTGTGTGTGTGTGTGTGTGTGTGTGTGCGTGCATGCATGTGTGTTTGTGCATGCTTGTCACTCCTGAATATGCTGTAGAGGTCTCTGGGAAGGATAATCGATTGTTGTAGCTGTGTTCTGTTCCGGGACGTGATCGTAGCCCCGTGGGTAGTGGCCATTGTTCTGCTGGTAATAGTACACCAGTTTTCTGGCAAACACTGGCTCCACCTAAAATGAAATTATGTCTATACATGAAATATGTCTGTGACTGCTGAATCACATTATCCTATTGTGCCCTACAAAGGCAGAGAGCAGTACCTAAAGAAGCAATGAACTTGAAAAAAGGGGGGTATTTAAGATTTTAGGTTGGCTATCAAACTGTTAAACAAAGATTGTAATATCTTCATTTTATGTCTTTTCAGGTTGACGTGTGTTCATGTCGGTTGTTCAGATATTTTGATATTGATATTTTGATATTTTTCAGTTACAGATAAAAGCTAGGGAAAAATCAATGAGAAAATCTAGCTCTAGTTTCAGCTAAGGCTAGCAACTATCTTATTAGCTCCTGTTTTGACCAACTGTGTAGTTATTGAGTTTTGCTTTTGTAGGATAGTATAGAGGTCACTAATGTCTAATATATACATATATATATTATGAATGTAATCGCTCATATGGTTTTTAAGAAATTGCCTCCAGTTACTAGGTAAAGCTTTGCAGTGCATGGGTACCTGTGCTGTGATCATCTTCCTCGGCCGCTGTGGGTCGGGATACTCATCTCCAAAACATAGCACCACCTGGTGTCTCGGTACATGTCGGCCATTGTGGGCAAAATCTTGAAGCTCTGGGAGAAGAAGAGCAACAAAAGAGGGGGGGACACAATGAGGAAAAACCCACAATGTACAGTAAATAAATAAAATAAAAAAAACCCATATTGTTCACACAACATTTTCCCTAATTATGAGAGCTTTCCGGGAACCGACTGATGAGGATGGTGGAAATTTTAGAATGAAATGGCACAAAAATCACTATCTTGTCATGCTGTGTGGTGACCCACAGCAGGTGGGTGGGGACTCCACACACTTTGGCCCCCTGCTGAGAATGTGACTAGCTCCTCAGTGCTACCTCAACACTAAGAGGGACTTACCCAGCTAAAGTACCTGCAGTCTCTCCTTCATCAATATCATCACAGCCATCATCAACATGACCACATCCATCGTCATACTGTAAATAGCTGAAGCAGCACGCTTATTAATGCATTCTAGTTATTCTACTCATTTACAGAATTTGGTGAACAGTAAAAGCCAAAACCATTACTGTAAACAAAGAGCATCTACAATATAGGCTACAAAAAATACATGGGGATGGAGATCTAGTCACTTAAATATACTAAAGCCCCAACATGAAATACAGTGTGGGGTAAGCCACAGTCGTAATTTGAAAAACAACTTGATTGTCATTATGAATACTGAATATATTCTATAAAATTAATCCTTAATCAGACAGCTTCACTTAGTAGATACTCTGCAGATTCAGATATTGCATACACACATATTGTCATCTTATAAAATATGATGCATCACTATAGATCAAACTACCAGACTGTATATACAGTAGTTCAAACTGGCTCCACCTAATCAGCTGCTTACACACACTTTAACAGTCTATTAAAACACATATTTAATTATATTAAATATGTTCTCGTGGAAGAGGTTTTATTGGTGGCAAAGACTGTACATTAATCAACAATGTAACATATCTTTATATCTGCTTAAAAGTACATTGTAGTGTGTTATAAATGATTTAAATGAGTATATACTGCTTATAAATTCTCAGAAAAATAAATAAATACAAGACTTTTGCTTTGATGGAGCATTACTCTATCATATTTCTACAGAACTAAGGACAAAGGATGACATATGCTGTACAGATTGTGAAGCCTTTCACGGTAAACTTGGGATTTGTGATTTTGGACTGTAGAAATAAAAACAGACTTCCGTAATGTATCTGAATACTTCCTCCACCATGGTCTGTGACACAGTCTGATCAAAACATGTTAAGTAAAAGCTTCACAAAAGCAGTTTTTATTGCAAAGATATTGCATTGGACTGCATCATGTGGATGCTGTGCAGGTCTTTGTGTCATTATGTCCAAATCTATAGGTGTGAACAGAACACTACAGCAGCATGTTAGTGCTTACCAATAAGGTGGAGTGTCAAACAGTTTGCATGGCTGATCCTTCTCCAGCTTGTTGGGTTTGTCCATAAACGGAGCCAGAGGTCCCTCCCAGTATACTCGTCCCTGGCACAGGCGCTTAGCGTACAACCCGTCATGCATCATCCTCAGAAGCACCCCCCTTTCCAGTACATTAGGGAGCATCTCAGCACCCTGCCTCTGAGACTCTGGGTATGGGAATGGGAAGGATGATTTCTGCTTACTCTGTGAAACTTGTCCTCTGGGCTCGGGGAGAGGGAAGAGATGATGGAGAGGAGGAGGAGGAAGAGGTGATCCGGCAGCCTTCTGGGCTGGTGGTGGTAACTTCCTTCACCAGAGACTCTCTATAGTATACCAAGGGACACATGCAGGCTGAAATCTGTGAGAAAGAGATGAGCATTTAGCTGATATATCTTTGGAGGAAACATCATCAACATCATAATCTGAATACCTACAGCTTGATCAGATGCAGACCCAAAATGTCAAACTTAACAAAGTTAATCCTCTATTAATCTTGCCATGTGAAATTATCACTCAGTTCTCTTTTATCATTCCTAGCATCTTTTTAACCTTCTCTTTTAATCTATCATAGGAAAAAGCAAACCTCGCTATTCACCGTCCGTACTGCTGTCAAGGCTCAGAATAGAGAAGTGCAGTAGAGTGTTGGACAAAGTGTTTGTAGTTTCTTGTCTGTATGCAAATAAATTCAAAATAGTAAGGAGTCTAAAAACAAGCATGTGAGTGAACATCTATTTATATGTATCTTAGTATGCCCCAAGATGATTCTTTACCTGTTACTGGATTGTTGTGGTCCATTGTATACATGGGTGGTTGCGACTCTGAAAAGTAGGTGTGGAAGAGGAGAGCTGAAAACCTGCGCAGAATAAATTAAATAAATACTGGTCATGATTAGAGTACTGAATGTGAACTATTGACCGTGAAAGATTCGTTAGGCCACTTCTTTGCAGGTTTGAAGTTCTTCACAATTGTTGCAGTCTAATCTAGAACAAGCGCCAAGTCTGGAGAATCGTGGAAGAAATCCATAACACTCGTCCTGTTAGAGCCTTGCTGTAGCAGATTGTGCAGGCACATAAGTCACCACGTTTACATCTTCCTGTGGTGGCACAACAATAATCTCACTCAAACAACTAGGCCGTCAGTATAAACTAATTGGTTCTGGTTGTTTCTGCTGGACGCGATCACCAGTGCGCAGCAGCTGGATCAGCGTTGCCCTGTTTCCCAGCTATTTCACCTCTGCCATTTCTCCAGCCTGCACTTTTGTCAAATTTCCATTCGTGGGAATTGTGCATGTTTAATCTTTCAATAAAGAGTTCAAGACCATCACAAGCAACTACAAACATCACAAGCTGCACACACATTTCTCACACAAGCTGCTCAGTACAATCAATGGTAAATGAAGCCATCAAAGTCAGCGGGACTGTCTCGACAGGCAGCAACTTTACTACAGCAAATCTTTACAGACAGGTTCAATAACTTGTTCCTTTGTACATAAAGTACAAGAAAGGAGTAATACAACTGCTGCATCATGTTGTTGTTAATGATGATCTATGTAAATCAACTTCATACTTTCTATTAATTTCTATGATGCTACAACAACACCTACTTACTTACTTGACTAAGTTAAAATTGATATGAGTCTTTCTCCACTACAACAGTGCTTTCCATTGACTTTTTTTTTTTTGATTTTTCTTACATCTTCCTGCAAATACAGGCTTCTGTGGCTTTATTTTATCACCCAAATCTAGAATCACTATATAAATATCTAGCTTCTTGGCATTTCCATTCTTCCTAAGTTCACCTCATAGTGTAGTAATAATGTTCTTGTTCTTCTTAATGCAAAAAAAGTTAGTAACAAAACTTTGAAACTTTGAACTTGTCTGAGTTTCACCTAGAGATCAAACTTCATTGTAAAAGTGCATGTGAAGTTGTGATAAATGATGACATTTAGTGACATACAAGATGACAGTATTACCTGGTAACTTAACTAAAAGAAGCCCTAAGTTTATGGAAGGGATCAAAGTAGTACACAAACAAATAAGTGCATTTATTAGGGCACTTTGATAAAAGGACTGACAGGATGTCACAGCTAGAGTGTCTGTGATTTGGAAACTGATGCTATTATTTGGATAATATTCATGAAAACTGAAAAAAAACAACCTTTTTTTAAACATTAAAAACAATCAAAATATACATATGTAGAACTTATTTGCAGCCCAGACATTATAGTCATTCTTATGTGTGTGAATATGATCTGAATGATGTGTGTGTGTAGCAGTAACACCATTTTCTGAGTGTGACCCAGGCCAAGCCCGGCTGATCTGTGACCCAGATGGTGGCACTGACTGTACTGCAGCTCTGCATGTGTCCCATGGTGATGTGGAGGAGGGAGGGTTGTTGCTCTGCTGGTGGATAATCTCTCCAATCCCTTCTCTCTGGAGAAACCATATGGCGGTGCCTGAAAAGGGCTGTAGGGATGGTCCTTAGAAGATGTCATCAAACCAAGATTTTTTGTTTTGTGTGGGCCTGGTTCATAGCATGCAGAAGCCACAGAATCTGCTGACCTGATTTGTGCAGAGATGAATAGGAGGAATATAGCTGAGGGGCATTTACATGTGATGATATCTCCTCCATACTGTTCATCTTCATTCCTGTAAGTGTACAAGACAGAAACACATTTTGTCACATAATTTGTCCACAATATTGGCACAATATTGGTCTTCTAACAACTTCAAAGCAAAGACCAACATTCTTAATAATAATACAGCTTTTATTGTACAGATGAACAGTAAATTAAAAAAAAATATGTTAGGGGTAATATTCTACTGGACCAAAATAGCCTGATTCATTTGTGAGTTCAAACCGTGAACATGCTTTGTGCACTAGTGAAATTCTCGCTATTTTTAAGTAAAAGTGACAGGATGATTTTGCAAAGTGGTTAAACAGATGACTCAGGCAAGTGCCAGTCTAGCTCCTGCCCGAAAGGCCAGACGTCGCCCCCCGACACAACAGACTGCTGCTGTGACAAGAACTGTTGTGTACTATAGCAGAGACTTAGATTTAAAAATATGCAGAGGTGGGAGGTCGTCTGGTTGTGTTATGTGCACCCTGCATGGTAACAGAAGCCCTCTAAAAAGCACTGCAGCCTTTTGGTATAGGCTTTGGCTTCCTTTGTCTTCCTGCCTCAAGTAGTCAACTGCAGTGGGTACGCCTTAACTTATGAAAAATCTGCCAACAGTCTATAAACAATGTCAATTTGCCCATGAAATGCAGCAGTATAATGTATATACAAATGAACCATTGTTAGGGCGTGGGTTTGGAATTTAACTATTTGTTATCAAAGTCCAACTTTAAACTTTTACCCCAACACATCACCTTGTTGCATGTCACTACATACACAACCACATGAATATTCCATCTACTGCATCTTACGGGACAATATTTAAATATTTACCTTTTTGGCTCTTCTGGAATGATTCTGTAGACTTTGTGGGGCTCTAGGATGTCCAGTTGGCTTCTCTCTAACTCATCAGTCATTGCTTTTATTAAGAGCACAGCGTAGTCTAGTTTTTCCATGTGGGGGATCTGGCTTGTCCACACCTTCCTTATATTTCCTTTGAACATTGCCCATGCCTGAAACAATAATCATTGAATCGTTCATTTAAACATAACTTTATTCATGCCAGTATGCAAAGAGTTAAAGGCTTTGAAAGAATGGATTACTACGCAAACCTTATATTCCAATAAATATTACACATACATACATGTCGAGATATATTTTTATGGTAGTGCATTTCAAGTATGCAGGTACCAGGCTTGAATTCGGTGTGTGAGAAGACAGGTGGGATGGTCTGATGACCTTGAAGCGCAGCATCCTCCTCTCTGTTATAGTCTTGTTTGCCTGCGTGTTTCCACGGAATCGAAAAATGCTTTTTATAGTCATTTTCCCAAACCAGGCCAGGATATCTCCTGCTGTCAATCTGATCGATCAGCCACTGTCTCATTGCCATTGCCACAGCTGACTGACAGGCGCTGTCCTCATCCATCTCTGGAAATAAAATAAGAAGTTAAATAAAATACAATTACATGACAGAATGGTGGGCACAGTGAGGTGATGCAGTTCTAGGTTTTTTTACTTGTTTTCCTGAGAAAAGAGTTAGATAAATATAGTAGAAATTCATTAGATTGCCAGGTTAAACGAAACAGTCATCAGTGCCAGCTATTACTTAAAATATCTTTCAAAGTACTTTCCTTTAGTAATGAAAGTGTTTGCGAGTTGGATTGGTTGAGCTCACCAGGCCTTTTACCCTGACTGTAATATTAACTCCTTTTAATCATTTAACCAGTTTTCTATGGATTAACTGTCTTTAGTCACCTCCTATACAAAGGAAAGGCATAATGAGTAAGGGGTCTGAGATGGATGAAGAAATGTGACTCATTTGAATCGTGAATGAATACAAAAGTCATGTAGCTACAATTCTATTACAAGAAGAACACAACTACAGTGCATGCTTGTACACCTGCTATTGGGACATTTATCACTGTTTCTTAAACTAAATGTTATCAGTTTGTAGGATGTCAATTTAAACTTTAATGAGATTCAAACTCATGTCTGCAAGTTTATATGATTAACAGAAATTGTTAGTTGGTCATGACAAACTTCTAACTGCCCCATTGAGTTGGTCTTTCACCATTCAACAATGCCAATTTGGTGGTTAAGGATCAGGTATGCGTCACCTGGCTGAAACTACTAGGGTTAATATATACAGTAAGCGTTTTCATTATTTATGATGCTGAAAATATATTTAATCATTGGAACAAGGCTATCTTACGCTGGTCATGTGGCTCCTCCTTTGAAATCTGTTTTGTAATCTCAGTCCTATTCTTAAATGCCTATACATCTTGATTTGTTGCTGGGAGGAGCCTCACAGAGTTCAGGAGATGCAATCAGGCGTTCATTTCTGTGAAACTTGGCGCCCACACAGTTACTGCAGTAAGTCCACTCTGGTGACACCTGGGGCTGGGACAGAATAGAACATTGCCTATGTGCCTTACCATCACATCACATCCCCACATATTTTTATGTTGTAAGTCTGTAAGTTCTGCCTAATTTCCACTTACGCCATGACTGAAATAGTTCAGTATGGGTGTTACATTTGTTATTAGAGGGAAGACGAATTTGACTGATGAGCATGAGGGACCCAACGTCAAGAGCAGAAGCACATGGATTTGAGTCCAGATATATATATATATATAGATTTTAACATTACTTTGTTAAGTGTTACTGCCTCAGTGGCTGTCAACGAAAATGCTTGTAATGTATGGTGTTAATACAGTTAAGACTATTGCTATGTAATATCTTACTGTGGTGAAATTAATGAAGTTTTACTCCTTTATAGTTTCTAAAGTCAGTTAAGTAGAGAGGTAGAGAAAAGAACACGTACTTAGTGTTTTTGATGCCACCATGCATGACCTCCTTGCACATTAGACAAACAGAGAGAGAGAACCAGGAAACAGAGATGTAAACATAACTGCAGAATGTGTCTTATCACCTTCAATTATGACAGCCACTGACTGACAAACTCACAAAACACAAACACTTTACTCCTTTTGTTTATATTTAATGACACAGTACACAGCAGCCGTAATAACTAT
>BRZM01002406.1:22131-49467 GCA_033238685.1 Lates japonicus | reverse complement strand
GGAAGCACATGTATTGCCTGTAGAAGAGGTTGGGAGGAGCTGTTCCATGGGGCAGGACAGATCTACCAGTTGATTCCCTGGGACACCCATCACAGGAGGGGAGGGCTGAGAGGGAGAGGGTGACAGAAAAGAGAGAAAGAGAGAAAACATGGGAGTTTAATAGGATTATCTCTTCCACACAGGACTTGACTGTCTCTGTGTGTGCGCAAGTGGTGTGGTGTGTGACCATGCCAAGTCCAGTGTGCCACCAATACCAAGCCTTAGGATTAGAGACCAGAGGAGGTCAAATACACAGGTCAGTGGCTCTAACACTGCATTACATCATCGGTAACGAAGCACCAGGCGTGGCACTGCACCCAGAGGCACAGGAAGCTACATCTGTGCGGCAAAGACCACCCTGCCTCACAGGAGAAATTGGAGAACCACGGAACTGAGCCTCTCAGAGGAGTGAGCTACATCCAGGCTCCTGAGGGCTCTCTGTGACATGCACGCCCCTGTTACATTAGAAAAGAGGTTTCTGGCTGCATTACTTGAGCCCAAGGGAGAAGGCAAGAGAGAGAGGACAGGAGAGGAGAGTGAGAGCGAGAGAGAGAGAGAGAGAGAGAGATTGTCGGCGTGTAGAGGAACCCAGTACACTTGGAGATACGGAGGAAGGTGTCAACCAGCTCAGACGGCAGCGGATATGCAGCGCCATATTTCAGAATGAACTGCAGTCATGCAATGTCTCCATACATGATCGAGCAGAAACGGAGCATAAGTGCCGCGCTCCTCCTCCTCTCCAACGCTCATGACGTGTATACATCCAGTACCTGGCAGCGTGGTTCACCAGCGAGGTGCTCTGTGAAGGCCGTGCTGACAGGGTTTGACCTGAGGTACGAGCTGGGCAGGAGCTGTGCTTTCACCTCCACCCACATACAGGACATGACAGCTAGCATGTGAGATACTGACATCCTGACCACCTCTGAAGAAGTAAATAACCCGTGGTGCTCAGAGTCTCAACAACAAGAGGAAGGGAAGTAGGAGGAAAAATATATTGGACGTTCTACATTATAGTTGTTTCATTTGAACGGCTTCTGTTGTTAGAAGAGATTCTAATGGCTGTAGGTAAACAAATTCATTCAACCAGAGCCGACTTTATAAGACAATAATATATAGTACCATTATTTATAATGACATGGCGACTGATAAGGCAGTAAGAATATGAAATGTATGAAATTATATTCTACACACTGCATGAGTAGACTTGAACAAATGGCTGACTCCATAGTGAGGAATACAAAGGCACGTATACACACACAAACTCACAATATATAATACATGGTGGAAAACACCGTGTGGATGAATGGTTGACTAGTCATGTGTGAAAAAGAAATGTTTTAAAAACTGGGTGTGGTGGGTAAGTGAGCCTGCACTGTATTGACGGTAGAGTGGTCAGTGAGGTTTTAGCTTGATTACTAGCCTGGTGATGCTACACAAATCCATAAAGCAACAAATAGAAGGTCACTTTAGGCAGGCAGTTTAAAAAGGTTTGAGAATAAAGCCACTTGATCTTACTGCATCCGTACACTAAATGTTATATATCTTGACCACATAGATTAGAAATGAATAAAAAAACATCCCAGCAGAATGCTGAAAACATTTTTGATTTTGTAAAGTCTGTTTAACCATTTCTGTTTCTGTGAATTCGAGTTGAAATACAGGAAGCTATTTAGTGGACGACAAAACCAGCGATGAAAGGTTGAAGGTGAAATGTCATGAGAATTAAGAGGGAGATATTTCCAGAGGTAAGAGGACTTACTAAACATACCCTGAAGATATTATATTTAGATCCAGCATAATTATATACCATGGATAGAAATGCTGTGTGTGACTTATTTATTTTCCAATGAGCAGGATGTGATCTCCTGTCTGCCTCGACAGAGGGACGATGAGGAAGCAGAATGACCTGTCCATGCTGACCAGCAGCCAGAAGCCTTTCCGACCAGACAGTCCCCATAGCTGACCCATTTGAGCTCGCGTTGGCGTTTTGGGGTTTCAAAAATGAGAGATATTGTGTTAGCACTGAAGATGCGACTCCTGACACAGGTCTGGTGTTGTTAGGGGCACTGTTCAAGGAAAAGCATTCGTCACTAAATAAACCAATTTGTATTGCGTAAGGCACATATGAGCACATAGATGTCTATAATCTTACCATTGTTGCACATAGTATTTGCTATATCAGATCGCGTTAATATAATTAACACTTAAGTATCTCAGAAACACAGATAACCATCCAATAGTTGTTTTAATGGCACAAAAGTCACGTCGTTGACATCAATAGGGAACCATACACTCATGCTAGTTATTTTCGGCAACGAACTTTCATCTGCTGTTGCCCCAGATGCACCAAAATTATAATGTATCCTCTAAACATGAACATCCGTAGAGAATCATGACACCGGTGTTGTCAAAATATTTCAGGCCCGGCTGCTGTCGGCATAAGAAAAACTGATCTGTATAGCGCCATAAAAACGGAAACAGAAATATACCACAGTAGTTAGCAGAGAGATACCATAAGTCCGGGTCGGCACGTTGAAGTTATGAGATCAATTATCTACATCAGCACAACTGCTGGGCCTTGGTATTGTCTCACCTTGTATGCGGAATTCAACAATCTACTGTTGAGGTAGCCTACATTAATAGTCTTAATCAACAATACAGGCACCATCAAATGTTTTGCATCATTGAGCCGCCTTTATTCAGTTTTGCATCGCATCTGTCTGTCTCCTCCATGCCCTGGTTCTCTCGCCGATCGCCATAAAGGCCCGGGCTAAACCTGACAAAGCCACGTTATCATGCCTGTCAGCTGAAAATATTCGCCTCCGCCCAAACATCCACCCGTCATCACTCACCTCCAAAACCTCCTTCGGCTGGCAGGCGCGCCATCCTCCCCGCTGTTTCATCATTCGCTGCCTGGCTTTCGCTATCGCATCTACTCAGCAGTTTTAGTGTGTGTGTGTAGCCAGTTTTTTGCCTGCAGCATGTTTTAACCTCACTGCTTTTTTCCATTCACAAAAGATCTTGCAGTTTGGTTTACTAAGTTTTCCTTTCCCATAGATGGCCTCAGAAAATGCCTCAGACTGCGGCCTGCTGTAAATCACATATCCTCTGCACTGTCTCTTTCTACACATATTTCAGCATCACTGCACGCATTGCATGAGGGAGGTGGAAGTGAGTTAGAGAGTCAGTAGGAAGCATGTGTGAACTGCACAGCCTCCTGGTTTAAATAATTCAAGCCTTTCAAGAAGGACCAAAATAACATGAAAATGTATTGTGCAATGTCAACTCATGTACCCAGCAGAGTTTAATAACATCAGAGGCCTGCTTATTTGAGCTGATGTACAAAACCCACATGCCCATAAATACATATATATTTTATTCTACCGATTTTTACCAGGAACACATATACACAGCTGAATCACTGAGGTAGAATTTATACAAACTAGTATTCCATGATTGGCTTAAACCGCATACACATGCTAGAACCCTGATCTTTCCTCGGTGTTATGCTTAACCTGTGTTCATGGTATAATCAATATTTAGCTGAAAAGATATTGTTGACTAAATGCTGAGTGTAACACACGCACACAGTTAAATGCTCTATTAGAAGCCATAACACTATATAAGGATGTCGAAGGCTTAACAGCAGAGACATATCATGTTAGCAGCAGCAGAGCATGTATTTGAACAACTGTAAGATGGCATGTTTCATAGCCGCATTCTACTGATTTACTGAAGAAATAATAAGAATGCAACGTTGTTTGCCATGATCAAGCTTCAAACATAAAGAGATTCTGCAGCAGGTGGCAATATACACATCACATCTAGTATTATCACCTAACTGTGAATGACAAACCTCAGAAATACAGTACTGATGCATAGGAAAAGGAAAACTAAAAACACTTAACTCTCAGAAATACAAACTTAAACACAAGTAAGTGGTTCTGAGATAAAGGTGTGCCTGCCCAAGCACCTGCAAGGGTCCCTGCAATTGCAAATGTACTACACTGCACACAAAGCCGTGATATAGGGCCTAATATAATAGCCAAGTATGACATTTTAAGTTGCATAACAGTACACCTCTTCGAATAATTCTCTGTTCCTCTGTGCACTCACACTCACTACAGCAGTAATCAAAACCTGCAACTGGGCTATCTAGAAATAAATATGGATAAACATATTTTAATGAGCTTTTGAGATGTGACAGGCATCTGTACATTTCACCAGATGATGTGTATAAAATCCTGAAAAGGGTGTACAGTACAGCTAGAACTGTTTCTGCAGAAGGTTCTTGGGGTTCAAGTCCTGATCAGCCTGTTTTCTGTGGAGCTCAAGGTTTGTGCCATGATTCTCCAGTACTTGGCTCTCCCATAGTTCCAGGACATGCAAGCATGATTAACTAGTGACTTAAACGTCTGTGAGGTGGGAATGCACGTGAGTGGAATGCTGTTCATACAGTTGACTGGCATTCTGTCCAGAGCGTGACATAACTGCCCGCCTAATGTCAGCCAGCCTCCAGCCTCTAATACTCTGTGCATTGAGATATAGAGAATGATCACTGGATGAAATCTAAATATCTGAACAAAGACTACTTAGATCACTTTCAGAGAAAGTTTTATTAAATCCCTACAGACATCTTACATTGTCATTATACAATTGGGACATTTTTACGTCTCAGTCCATTCTTGGAAACTGAACTGAGGAATTATCCGTTTACAAAAGTTCAGTTAGTACACTTAGCATTTTCATCAAGTGAGAGATCTTTAATGAAAACTGCACACCCAACAGTGAGATACAGAAAGGACACTAGACATCGTGTCCATAAAAAACTCCAAAACCAAAGTGATTCTGTCCTTCTGTTCTGTTCCTCTTCTTCCACTCATTTAATTGCACTTGAACAAGTGTGGAGTGGTGACGAATAAAACTGCAGGTTTATCTCTTAATATTACCATTACCATCCACCCACGGAAATGTGTACCAATGACTAGTATCGCAGGCTATCAGAGTATAGCACACAGCTATAAAGGTGGCATGAATTCAAAATGCAAATAGCTTTGGGGCAGTTTAGGGAGGGAGGGAAGAATCGAGGAAACAATCTTATAGAGAAAGCTAACAACCTGGGTCTTGTTATAGTTTTGACCATCATTCCTGTTTATTAATATACTCATTCACGGAACCAGTGTGTAATATGTCAGCTTGGTGAGAGACAAGACACCCACATGGCAAGACATAAGTAGTCGTACAATGCAAACAGGCAGTTACATCAGGTGTCCTCTCCGTTTTCACTTCCAAATAAGGGTCATAGATAAGCGAGTTAACTAGACCAGTTTCTAAGAGAAACACGGGAGGGAACGATACGGAAGACTTGAGGCGATGAACCGAAGATATGAGTCAGTTGCACAATCGTATGTAAATTAAAAACACGAACGCATATCATATGAATAAGTTTAGATTTCGTTGCTACATAGGTTTTTAGTACAATGGATTTATACATGACCAAGCATTGATATTGTATAAAATTTTAAACCTAAATAAAACAAGGAGAAAATACGCAGCATAGGTGCTGAAAGAATCTTAAAACTGGTAGATCACTACCACTGTAAAATATAATCAAGTAATCCTCAGCAAGGAGTCATCTGTCACCTAATTCCATCCAAATCAGGATATCTTGCTACCATAGACAGAGCGAATTGGGTAAGTGAATAGACCGTTACTCTTCCAATCACTTGGCTGGCAGAGGTAACCAGTATGAGCATATTGCGTCTGAGCGAAGGGGTGTATGTGTTGCATTAGACAACGATCTACAAGCTTTAATATGTCACAGCGGGCAGTTCATTTTAGGCCTTTTGTTGAACGTGCTCTCTCCCACACAAGCATATGCACAAACACACGCACCCTACTCCTCCTCCTACTCTTCCCCTCACTGACATCCCCACACACACACACACACACACACACACACACACACATTGATACAGGTGACAGTGATTAACCATTCCAGTAAAAATCATCTAACTGTCATTTTGGAATTTGATGGTGACCAAAACATAAAGGGATACTTTTTCGGTGAGAACAGCATGGCGGCTTGGAGTGGGCTAGTCCTACATAAGAGAGGCCGCCTCCCTTAGATGTTGCAGCTCACACCATCTCAGACGACGAAGGGACACTGGATATGGCAAAAAAACGTTTCAGTCTGACCATGAATGGCAGCTGAGAAGAGGGAGATGGGTGGGTCCCACGTGAGGCATCCTGCCCAGGGTGACCAGAGACAAGCTGGAACTGCACCCATAGAAGGTGTTATAAGACAGTTTCCAGAGTTCAATGTAAGAAATTACACTGGCCACCTACACTATAAAGTTTTGAGCAGCATGATGTTAGTCATGGTGGTCACCCATAACTATAAGATAACAAGATGTAACTTAAAAATAACAGAGAGCAGGCCCTGCAAGGTGGTGTGTGCAATTAGAAGGCAGTAGTCTATTCTAGACCTAACATGGGAGCAGGAGTACTACTCTGTAAAAATAGCACAAGAAGGCTCTTCCTTTCCCCTCAGGAAAAGAAGCCTCCACACTAGGCTCAAATACCCATGGCAAAAAGTTCCTGCTGCTCATACTTAAACACATACACACACGGCCATACGCGCATACAAATTGTAAGTGTACAGGAGATAGAGAAACACCCATATTACTAACTTGGTCAGAAAACTGTTCCTGCAAAGACTCTCAATCTGTGATTCTAACGTAAACCAAACAGGAGGCCCGCCACTAACAACTGTACCAACAACTCAGTTATTGATGTTTTTTAATGCTGTACAGTGTTTAAAGTGGTTAAAGACATTATTTCATTCTGCAACTCAAATTCCTCAATTACATGTCAATAAATCAATCAATTAGCTTCATTTCATGAATGTAGATACATCTAGCTTAGTTTTTATTAAGAAAGCTGTTTGATTTGTTTAGTTTATATCTGATATGCTGTATACAATGAGTGACATATACTGTGGCTATAGGCTCTTGTGAGTTGGGCACCTTTAGGTGGTTCACACACAAATAAAAATATTCTTTCATTCATTCAGTATCAATACTGTAGTACTATAATACTGGTGTGTGTCTGACTGCAGGAATTTACCCCTGCATGAGGATTCTATCTGTCAGAAGCCTTTGATGAAACTGTGAGGCCCTCAGATCAAGTGTTGGCCCGCAAAGGGAAATAGTTTGAAGTCGTGCAGCCATGAGCCTCGTTTCCTGCTGATCTGAACTGTGATCCGTCGCATTAACAAGGTGGAAAAGTTTCAAAATGATAAAATGACACAAACAAGAGAGGATTTCAGGGCACTGCTGTGACGATACATGGCAGCACTTTCTTGTAATAGTGAGGAACTGGCACTATGCAGTTTCAGTTCAATTTAGGACATTAAGCCTGTGAAACACACATTAGAGTATTATTTAAAACTGAGCATGCAGATGTGTAACAGCTGCTACTGACAGCGAGCATCTAGCGCTCTCTGAATACTAATATGTATACATGGGTGTATTTTTCCCCAGTGACAGCCATGAAGGAAACAACTCATGGTTGCCTAGTGCCAGTATTCTGAGCTAATGTTTCTACCACCAGGCTACAAAGCTGCTTCCCAGATGCCCCGCTGCCCCCCGTTATCCATCACTGTTAGTGATCAGCACCTAAGGCTGACCTCTCTCCATCCATCTCCCTGTTTAACAGGTCAACACTTCTTTCCTCTGGATCTTCTGAGTAACAACAGGGATGCATCCCCGGTTAATCATCCTGCCCTGCTAAATGCGTCCTGACATCAGCACACCTCGAACTGCAGGACTGGGCATGCCGTACCGTAGGGCATCGATGACCCACATAAGTCACAGTGGAGTGTGAGCATGCGTAGGCGCTTATTCTATAGGCGGTGACAGATGTGATGTACTGGATGGCAAGACTCTAGGACATATAAATGCTTAAAAGCCCATATCGGGTTCTTATATCTCCTCAATCCAATTCCTTCAGCTTCTTCTGAAATTTATCAAAACTGAGTCTTATCAAAAAATACTACTGCAAAGGAAGCATCTATAAAAACTGAACTCTAATGATCAGACTAGTTATCAAATGATCAGTGCTCTGCTGAGATGTTTTAAAAAGAGTTTAATCTGGCGGCTGAGGGCAGACGACACTGCACAGGCGGCAGAGCTGAGGCCAGTTGTTACCTGCGACACAAATAGCCAGACCAGGTTCTCTGTTAAAACACACATATGCGACACATAAATGGGTTAAATGACTACCAGTGTTCAGAAGAGAGCTCGACATCCGACTGTTATGGCTTCGTCGGTAACCACCCACCCGACGACGACGATCTCTCCTCCGACCTTTCGCCTGATGCCTTCGTGATTCCAGATCCAGTGATACAAGTTTGCTTAACTGTCTGCTCTGGTGGTAGTTGATTTAGCCTTCGCTACAGGGTGGCTATCGCAGGTGATACCGTCATCTTGCCGCGATCAGATGCTTCTCGCTGGCTGGCTTTGCGCTTTTCCACAGCTGAACTGTGCTGACCAGAAAACACCACACGGAGCTTAGAAACGTGCCATTTACAGTTTTGAAACGAGCGAGGTACCGGCCCTAACTCGTAAACGTCTCTTTGTGTCTCGACACACCTTTACATAACGAACGATATATTCCCCCCGGGACTGAGGAGGTGTTGATGTGTTAAGCTGTCCTTTGTGTAAAAGTGATAAGAAGATGAGGTACGTGTTTGCATGGGAAATAAGTGAGACGCTCTCACATTATCTCTGTGTGACATTGCATTTGCACATGAGCCCACATGTGTCTGCGTGTTCTAACTTTAATCATAAATATGCTGGGTTGCCACACTGTCCTCATATTTAAAAAAAATACTGGGTTAAAGTATTAACATTTTGACTGCAAAGGAGACTACATTTAAACAAAATGTTCAGCAGTCACAATATCAAACAAGGACAGGCTGGAGAGTACTTGGATAGCTTTATTTAGCTTGAAGCGGTTAACTGGCGTGGCTTAAAGGATGGTCGTTGTGGTCGATTGGTCCACCATTTTGGTCCAGACTGAAATAACCAAATAACTTTTAGATGGACTGCCATGATGCTCTATACAGACATTTATGATCCGAAGATGATGAAGCCGACTGACTTTTCCTCTAAGACGGCAACGAGTTTCACATTTTTGGCTTTGAGTTAAATGTTAAAGGAACTAACGGATGAATTTCCATAAAATTTGATGCAGACATTCATGTCCTCCTCGTGATGAAAAGCATTAATTTTGTAATAAAATAATTTATAACCAATTTATAACTAAACTGCACTGTGTCTATAATAACAGTATATTAATGCAGAAGTAACTCAAAAGTGCAGTCAACAGTGAAATCGTGACAAACAGCAGTAAACTCTGCAGTGTTTGGACAGCGCCACAAGCTGTTGATTAGCTAGATGAGTATTTATTTAATCATCCATGCTGCAGCTTGCTTTCATTATCTCTTTAATTAATAAAACAATTAAACATGATTAGACTGTAATGCATTTTAGATGGGTTGAGCCACATCTGTGAATGTTTGTGATTCTAAAAAAGGAAAAGGAGAGGGTTACAGTACAGAATTTTAACTATCTGGAAAATACTAAAACAATATCTACCAATAATTCATAAGGTGACAGGAAGTGTGTGTGTGTGTGTGTTTTAGTGTGTGCGCGTACACACTTATTTTTTTGTTTTCAAGAGAGTGCTGGGAAGTGCTTCCAGTCCCTCTAGTAAAAGCTGAGTGACACTCTGCTTTGTGCTACTGTCTATTGTCAGACACTGAACATCCTTCAGCTTAAATAGCTCAGCAGAGGTGATGCTTCTAACCCATCCCACCCCCCCACCCCCCATCTGCACTGCTCTCAGCTGGTGATGTAGCATTAAGGAGCAGGGCTCTTTGGCCCAAGGAGCTCTGGGGAAAAAAAACAAAAAAAACATTGCCATGGCCCAGGTGACAATGAGACAACCCCTAACCCTTCACCCCCCATCCATCCCCCAGAGAGAGGGCAGAGTGGATAATTAATAGTTTGATGGATGCCCTCAAATTCTGATAGCTCATCTCTCTTAAACGTGTCACGGGGAAGGACGCAATCAGACAGAGACGTGCACACGCACGCAGACACTGCACAAAACCTCCTCTTTCAGTCCGGTGAAACACATCCTGAATCCAAATCAGGTCACAGCCTGCAATATCTTCCCCATCAAACCATTATTACCCTTCGCCCCTGGGGAGAAGGGAACTAAACAGCCCTCTGCTATTAAAGGCATTGTACAACTCCAGTTATCAGGTCAGTGCGTTGCCATCCACTGCCTGTGGGGGCAGTGTGGGGGTGCACAATGGTACAGGGATGACCTGAAGGAGGATTTGTAGTATGCTCTGTAATGCTGAATTATCTTTATTTTATTTTTTTTACTTGAATTTGACCCACTTGCACACTAAATTATTTAACATGGCTTAATACAGAACAAGTAGACACTCAATCCACTCCATATCTCCACATATCAGGTCATGCTAACCTGATGCAAATCAGTTTTTATGGGTAGAAGCAGAAACAGATGCAAACGATGTGTAAATGTGGAATTGTAACTCATGCGCCTGACAGCTGGGATGGGGGACGACAATGAGAAAGGCCTCATAAGAGGTTAATAAATCACACTGTGGAGCTATGAAATTTTACATAAATGACTTATGTGCCCCTAACTGTGAGAAAATAAGAGCATTTTCATCGGCGACACCATTCTTCACACTACCCAGCTGCATCGTGAACATGCTTCATCATGTCATTCAATCAATATCAGCCTAAAAATAGAACCCGGTGCAGCGGACAAGAGGAGAGGATGCTTGGAGTTGCAGGTGTTGGCATCAGTGTGTGAAAAAGAGGAAGATTTTCCCCAGTGATTCCCTCTGTCAGTGAAAGGGTTGGATGCTGACGTACATAGATGTGTGCTCCTCCCCACCCCCCACTTTCCAGCTCCGCTCCTGCTTGCTATTATGTAATGAGTGTGTGTTACGAAACCTTACATTGGAAAACACAAGCCCACTGATCTGCGAGCACACAGACGCACACATAAGAGCTCTAGGGATTGCTTTCACCCCACCTCATTTGTGTGTGAGCGAATGAAAGCATTGTCGCTGCAGTGGACAAGAATGTCTGCATGTTTGCTCATACATAGATATATATATATATATATATATATATATATATATATATATATGTGTGTTTGTGTGTGTGTTTGTGAGTGTGTGCTATAAATTAATTGAATGCATGGGTGTAAATCTGAGCATGCCTATGAGGCTATGAAAGTGTGCAGAGCTCCCAAATGAATTATTTAGTATGTTTGTGGGTGAGCGTGTACATAATAATAAATAAATGAAATAAAATAACAGCAAAAAATAATGAGGGTCCATGGTTGCATGCTGGAGTGTGAAGACTGGGAGCAATGCAAGTTGATCTTTGGTATGAAAGACAGTGATCATGGAAGAGAGACCTACATATGAATGGAAGACTAAAAGACAACAAGATGAGGCCAGGCAGAGACGGCTGAAGCAGGGAAGAGAAAAATGTAATGTATAGATGGATAAATACGTGTATAAACAGGCAGAAAAGCAATTGGCTAGAGGCATATCCTGTCACCTCAGGCGGAAAGCATCACGAGAGGAGAGTGCTACGAGGCTAGCTGGGCTAATCTCAGTCAGCTGTAAACCTCAGCATAAAGAGTGGCACAAAACAGACAAAGCCAGATACTACATTCTCTTGGCCTGACTAAATTAGAAATTGTACAATTGTATAAAACCACGCATGAATAGATACGACACAACCTTACGTCACACAGTGTCAGGCTAATTTAATGCTCGTCGCTGATTTTCTTTTAAGTTAACAACACAGAAAAGACTTTGATGATCTCAGTCAGCTACAGTGAGTGTGTAATATCATGCAGGCAAAAGGTCAGATGTATTCTCCGTCAAACCCGCAGAGTGTTTATGTAATGCTGCTCCATGTAGACTGACTTAAAATGCATGATAAACTTGGTTATTGGTGTGGAAAGGGACGACTATTCTATGTTGGGAAATAAATGAATAACCAGCAGGTCACAAATGCGTGAGAAACAAACTGTAGGCTGGAGGCTACAGCGCTTCCACACACAAAATAAAGCAAGCCTGCACACGTGCGAACTGAGTTACTGTTGTGTGATAGTAAATTGGCAGGAGGGCCATGGTGCCCAGTTATGTAATGTGTCTCTGTCTTGCTTGCTCACACACACACACACACACACACACTCACAGGTTATAACCGGGTGGGTTTTAACTATGTGTGCATATTTTAATCTTTCAGAGAGCAAGGAAGGTCTCAGTTGGACTAAAATGTTTTCCTACATATCTTCCTCCATTATCCATTCCCTAAAGTATAGAAAGTCAGGTTTCAATATCTCCAGCCGTCATCCACACTCTGAAGCTTCATTCTTCTACCTACTTTCCTCTGTTCAGGTTTTAAGTCTGAGTGGTTTCATGTGTCGGCCCTCGCAGGAATTCACCATTCCTGGCCCAGCTTACTCAAGACCTGACCTCTCTTTCTTCACTCCTCACAAAGCCCCGGCCCTCTTTTAATATATGTCAGTACAGTGTCCAACCCGTTTAAGTGTCCTGAGGTAGCACACAGAGGCCTCGGGGTTCCTGCTCTGTAGCTGATAATTCTCTCTGACCTCCCCACAAAAAGGGAAGAGAAGTGAAAAGAGAACTTCCAAAAAAGGACCAGATGTGTACTACATTAACATCAGTGTCCTATTGAGCCCTTCTCTGCATTCACAGCTTCCTCTCCAGCCCCAGACTGGCACACCCACCCAACCGCCCCCGACCCCACCCACAGCCCTCCACATGCCAGCGGTCCCTGCTAGTGTGTCCTCAGCACAGCCTGTGCCATCACGCTCAAGGATACGCTGTTGACAGCTACGGGTCACTGCAGTCCAGGCACAGGGTGGCACACACTCATGAATGATGCAGCACTTGCTTTCAGTCTTACAGCTCTCTCACTAACACATGAGGACACATAATCAGGCTTGCACACAGGCACCGCATGCACAATGGCACAAAGGCGAGCTGCGGCAGGTAGCGAAGATACAATTAAAGCAAATCCCAGAAGCCAAAAAAACAATGTTTGAGATAGATTCTCTGCCTAGAGGAGCTTTTAGCCAAGGTATGAACCGAGGCTTACATCCCCACTATGAGCCACACTGCACTGTATGTAACATTATAGTAAAGCTTCATTGATATATTGTGCCATAGGAACTCGCAACATATGGGGCACAGATGAAAAACATGGATCACAAGCATGACTCATACATATTTTTCATGGATCAATGCAACTCCAGTTGAGTGCTGAAACCACTAGTCAATGTGGAGAGCAGAAAATTGATAGAGAACAATTCTGATAATCATTTGTGTTATTTATGAAAGGGGTATATTACAGTGATTTTGTGTTGTACTGCCATAAACTTGGGGCTCTTGCAACAGAAAGTATGGTCAGAATCAACGCAGCAGAGGAGTTTTAGTTCCCCATATGGCTCAAGTTCCAAACATGCCTGATACTATATTTCCCATTGCGCAACTTGATAGCGTTAGACTTCCCCTGCCTGATAAAATGCCCATATCTATCAAACTCCACACCCTGAGTTTATAAAGATTATTTGTCATATGCTAATACAACATGTGCAATGGATTGCAGGGTAGCATAAACTTGCGGCTGTGTAAAAAAAAAAAAAAAAAGGTTGGTGCGCAATAATGCAGGTTTTCTGTTATAAAATCATAGTAGCCAAAGCCAAAGTCAAAATAACCCTGATGAGATCACTTGGTTTTCCAAAAGATGGAAACTCTGAAGCTCTCCTGGAGAAGATTGCTTCCCTCCTTTTCTAATATAATTGTAAATTAAAACATTTTTTAGTTTCAGACTCTTGATCAATACGTATGAATATCATCTTGAGCTCGATACCGATTTTCACTAATTTACAGGCTAAATTAATCAATTAATCTCTTAAAAAAGCAAGTAATGACAATAAGGAAAAGATTGTCAGATTATCCTGCTGTGCATAATTTTTTCAGATTTGCAGGTCTCTCAGACACACGTATTATCTCTTGGTTCAGGACGCGGTTGCTCATCAACTGGCGTCACTGTGTCCTTCAGCCTCCGCATTCTGTCATAAGAGTTGCTAATGGCCTGTGTGCAGCAGCAGCCTGTCTCTACCCGGCACTCTATACATATGATAAAGTGAAACTGTATACTTATGGGGGCTTAAAGGGAGGCGAGGCGAGAGGACTGGGAGCCATTGTCATCTTTAAGCACCAGTACAATACACACCCACCCCACACACACAGACCAGTCACAGGTTTAGGTTTACCACCTTGCGTTCAACCCCTGGGAAGTGCATCAGGGGAGGGTGAAATCACGAGGCCAGGGGAGATGAAGGAGAAGCGATAAAGAGCAGGCTGACACCTCCTCTGATACAGAGGCTACAGAGGAGATGAGGCCTTCTGGTGTAGTGAGGGAGGTTGATGTCGGGAAAGGGTTAGGTTGATTGGTAGATCGCATGGATGTGCGTGTGTGTGTTTATCAATACATCAGTGATTAATTAGCTTGCAGGACTCGCCTGTTTGTAGCCTAGGTTTCCCTGTTCATTTGTACCACTGCATTAATAATGCCTGCCACTGATAGAAATGACAAGGACATTTGCATTCAGAGCTCGACATTCTCAGTCCCTCTCACTTTCTCATAGTTCCTTTCTACAGATCATAGTTCACGGTCAGCAGTATTGCCTTGAGAGGCAAAAAGTGTCTACTTCTCAATACCAGCATCATAGATCCTCTTTTCGTAAATCTGACAGAACCTGAGTTATACCTTGTAACTACCCAAAGTCCACTTCACTTTGAGAAAAATGTTGAATTAATAGAGGATTGGCCACACCGTTAAAGGTTTACCTGACAGGAAAGTAAAAATATATACAGATTCCCTTCTGTATCTGTATTATATCTTGGATAGCCCCTCCCACCCCATATTTACTTTGGAGATAGAGTAGCTCCTTCAGTAACAGACTGCTGCATCCATGGTGCAAGAAGGGCTACATGAGTCAACATTCGGCGGCCGTCGGTTGTTTGGGATGAGTGACCTGCGACCTTCTTGCGCCGTGGATGCGGCGATCTGTTGCTGGAGACTGCTCCGGGTCTTCAGTATTTGTGCGAGGGAATGAGGGTGTCATGGTCATGCAGATGCGGAGGGTCGGAGCATGTTTGCTTTCTGTCGGGCAGGCAGCACAGCGTTGACCCAGCTCGGTGGTCGGCGTTTTTCTCAGAGTGGTGTTTGGATGGTTGTTCTTTCAGCGTAACTCGATGATTTCAATCGTTCACCGAAGAGATTCGTGGGCTGATGATGATGAACGCACAACTCGAACAATGCTGACGTGACTATGACGCGGAGGTGGGAGGACTGGTGTCGGGGCTCTGGTGCAGGTAATCGCGCTTCATTTCATCGATGGCGGGCGATGATGTGCGGTGGTACAAATGAACGGGGGAGGCAGGCGTGCTGGCTGACCAATGCTGATGGTACACGCGCGTCGTGGCGCTCCGCCACTCGGCCTGGCCACCGACGTCGACCTTCCTCGCCCGGTCAGTGCCATCTGCTCCTCTGTAACCTCTGTGTCAGAGGGTATTGTCATGCAACTCTTTGTCATGCTCCTTCAATCGCTCATTTCGCCCTCCTGTTTCCCGGAGGTTGAGCAGATGGTGAAACCTGGGCCTCTGGCCCGAACTGTGCGGTGAGATGAGGTGGGGAGACGGTGCTGGTGTGGGGCCTGAGCAGTACCCGATCGCTCTGAGCCCCCATACGGCATGAGGTGCTCGCCCATCAGGCCGTGCTGCGGGGACAGGCTGCTGCACACAGGCTCGTCGCTGCTCTTGGTGTTTCGGGGCGCGGGAATGAGCAGTGTTTGCTGCTGATGAACGGCCATTGACCATGTGCGGGGCTGGTCTGGTTATGCGCAACGGGATGATGTTTCTTGTGTCGTTACTGCTGGAAGTTAATTGACTGGTACAACCTGTGGAAGTCGAGTGGTCGCGTTTCAGGCTCAGATGTTCATGCATTGATCGGCGATCCTGAAAACTAAAAATGTTTTGAAACCTGATTATATTGAAAGGAGGGCTGAAATCTCTCCGGGAAGGCAACTTGAGCTCTCCATCTTTGAAAAACCGAGTGGGCATCGAGGTGACTGGCAACTACTGCTCATTGCCAACCAGAAAACCTGCATTGACGCCGGCCTTTTTTTACACGGCCGCAATTCGCTCTTCCCTACAGTCGTGCATGTTATGACAACATATGATAGTAATCTTTAGCAAACTCGGGGTGTGGAGACTGACTGAATATGGGCATTTTGCGGGCGGGGAAATCAACGCTATCGAACTGCGCAATAAAATAACCATCGGGCATGTTTGCGGAACTTGAAACCATGTGAGGGCAAACTCTGCTGGGCTGACCGCGCGTGCAGAGCAGAGACCCAGCAACGTGCAACAATCACTGTAATGCCCGCTTTCGCAAATAACGCAAATGATTATCGGGGGCCATTCTCTATCGAGCCTGTAACTCACGACCGACTGGTGAACTCGGCTCAACTGGTGCATTGATCATGAAAAACTAATATTGTAGTCGTAGCAGCGATCAATATTTTCATCTGCCCATATGTTGCGATTCTATGGCACAATATCAATGAAACTTTACTGTTGCATGCAGTGCGGTCAGCCATGGTGAGGATGTAACTCAGGTTCGCCTGACTGAAACTCACTCTGAACGGAAGGAATCATCTCGAGCGTTGTTTTGACTGCCAGGATTTGCTGGTCGTCTTGGCCTGCGCGGCTTCGCCGTTAGCCATCGGGCCACTGTGCTGACGATTCTGCGGCAATGGTGGGGCTGTGGACTGAAACGGGGTCTTCCTCGTCGTGATGTGCCGCCCGGTGCCTGGACTGCGGTGACCGTGGCTATCGGCGGCGACGTCGTGATGGCACGAACAATACGGTTTACACTGGCGGGGACCGCTGGCATCAACGGAGAGGGCTGATGAACCGGTGAGTGAATGATGCGGACGGAGGAAGAGAGCTGTGAATGCGGAGGAAGGGCTCAATGGACGCGGTGTTGATGTGGTATCTGGTCGCACGGAGTTCTCTTTTCGCTTCTCTTCCTTTGGAATCGAAGATTATCGTACAGGCTTGAACGGCCCTCTGTCAATGTACCTCAGGATTCGCAGACACTAATGCCCGACATATGTTAAAGAGGGGTGGCTGTGGTGAAGAGGTCGGGTGGTAGCTGGGCCGGGGATGATTCTGGAGGCAGGCGTGAACCACTCGGACTTGAAAACCTGAACGGGGGAAATGAGCAGAGAATGAGCTTTCGAGTGGATGACGACAGATGATGAAACCTGACTTTCCTGCTGAGATGGATGGAGGTGTGGCAGGAGAGCATTTTAGTCGGCTGAACCTTCACCGCTCTCTGAAGATTAAAACAATAACATGGTCAAACTTGCCGGTTGCTGACGGGAATGACTGACCGATGACCGGTATTGTTGGCGGGCAATGAACGAGACACGTTGCGCTGACTGGGCACCATGACCTCACCATTCTGTCACTGACGATAACTCGTGCGCTGCGTGTGCTGAGCTTGCTGTTTTGTGGGCGTTCTTGACCTCGGCCACGGATTCGTTTCTCGCGCATTTGTGATTTCTGCTGAACCGTTCATTTATTTCCCAACGCCGATGATGGTCGCTCACGCCAGCAAGTTTATCATGCGTTACAGAAATCGATCTACGTGGTGTAAACGCTCGCGGTTTGACGGTCATCTGGGCAAACTGAGATCGTCAGAGTCTTTCTGTGTTGACAAAGATCGGCGGGCGACATTGAACGGCCTGACGCTGATGACGGGCGTGAACGGTAGGTAATCTATTCGTCGCGTGGGTTTTCTGATTGTGCTGATTTCAGTTTGAACCGAGGTAACGGTATCTGGCTTTTGTCTTGAACTGATGTGCTCTTTTATGGCGGTTTACCGGCTGAACCAGCGGCTGGCTTCTCGTAACGCTCTCTGGGTGAATAACTCATACGGTGGGCGGGATGTGCCTCTGTGTTAACTGCCTGTTCTCGCGTGTTTATCATAGCCGATGCGTTTTCTTTGTTTCTCTTCGGCGGTCTCTCGCCTGTTCATCTTCGTTGATAACGATCTTCCGTTCGTAATGGTCTCTTCATCGATCGCTGTCTTTCGGCCGCCGAATCGGCTTGCGTGCTCCCGATGTTCACGCTCCGGCGTACTGACCATGGACCTCGCGGTGTTGTTCGTTGTTGACCCGGTAATGTGCTGCGGCTCATGACATGCTAAATCAATTCGTTTGAGCTCTGCGCATGTACTCATCGGGCATCGCTCCAGATTTACGCCCGTACGTTCAGTCAATTATGGCACGCTCGCAAACACGCGCAGGCGCTTGCGCCGCTCATGTGTGTGTGTGTGTGTGCGTGGCGTGACGAACGTGCGGACGTTCTGATGCGCGGCGACAATGCTGGGCCCGCTCGCACTGAGCGGTGGGGGTGGCGGTCCTGGGCTGCGTGACGTGCGTGTGCTGTAGTCGATGGACTGTGTTTTTCAGTGGGTTTAAATGTTTTGCCTCGACACGTAACGAGCGGGGCGGGCTGAGGTGGTCGGCGTCGCTGCTGCTGGGCAGGAGGAATCGCTGGGGAAGATCTTTCACTCTTTTGCGCTGATGCCCGGCGCGGCTCCGCGGTCTCTGTCATTGCGCCGGTGTTACAGGCGATGATTGAACTGATGGCGCATGTTCGCGATGCTGACTGGTGATGTGAAGAATGGCCCGATGGCGTCTTTCTTGACCTGCGATTGAGGCACGTAAGTCATTTGTATGGAAATTTCGTAGCTCCACCGGTGTTGATAACCTTCTTATCGAAGACTTCATTAATAATCCCCATCCCAACTGTCGAGCGTAATTCTGATTCACGTTGCATCGTTGCACTCTGTTCTGCTACCATAAAAGCGATTTGCATCGGTGGCATGAACGATATCGGAGATGTGGTGGTTGATGCTGTTCAACGATAGCTTCGTGTGTGCCAGTGGTCAGGTAGTAAAAATGAAATAGATAATTCGACGTTACGAAACGTACTACAAATCTTTTCGCTGGTCGTCACTACCGTGTGCGCCCCACTGCCCGCGAGGCACGGTGGATAACGCGCGCGACGGCAACTGGAGTTGGCTACAATGCTGGCACAACTCGCGGAGGCTGTTGGTCCCTTCTCCCCGGGGGCGAAAGTATGGCTGGTTGATGAGAAATTGCAGGCGCGTTGATTTGGTTCAGTGAAGGTTTTGATAGTCTGGCGTCAACGTGTGCGTCTCTGTTCGATCGCTTCCCGTGGTGCGTTTGAAAGAGATGAGCTATCGAAATTTGATCCATCGAGCAGTGTCACTCTGCCCTCTGAAATGAGGTAATTAATTGTGTGTCTTATGGGCCGTAACGATGTTTTACTCCCCGGGCTCGCGGGCAAACAACCGTAATCTTCGTCGCCGGCTGAAACGGTGGTGAGGGGTGAGGAGGATGGACATCTCTGGCTGTTAGCTGAGATGTTCGGCTCTGGGCGAACGGTAACGCAAGCGAGTGTCGCTCGGCTTTACTGGAGGGCTGGAAGCACTCCCCGGCGCTCTTGAGCAAAACAATTGATAACGGCGCACCTGCAAACACGCACGCACACGCTCGCAACTCTGCTGTAATTATTGACAGATATTTTAGTATTCCGAATAATTAAGGTGCAACCTGTAACCCTGCTCTTTTGAGAATCCTGGCATTCACAGATAATCAACCATCTAAAATACGTGCAGTCTGGTCATGTTTGAGCTGTTTTATTAATTAAAGAGACAATGGCTGGCGCGGCGTGAATGATTAAATAAAATGCTCATCTGGCTAATCGGCAACGTGGCTGTCAAACTGCTGCGGTACGCTGTTTGTCACATTCATATTGACTCACGCAGTTATGCGACCATGCTGTTATTATGAACGCGGTGCTGCTGATTATGGTGATTGTAAGTGTTGTGCAAAATTGTGCTCGTATCGCGAGGAGACGTGAATGCTGCATCAGGTATGGAAGTCATCCGTTAGTTCCTTTGAGCTGACTCGAAGCCGAAAATGTGAGCTGGGCAAGTGTAGAAAGTCGTCGGCTCATCATCTTCGGATGTAAATGTGCTGTAAACGTCGTAACGGTCCGCTCTGATTGTTGAGACGGCTGATCTGGCGGACGAAATGGTGGACCAATCGACCACAGCGACCGTCGCTGAAAGCGCGTGGATTGACACGCTTCGGCTTAAATAAAGCTGTCAATGCTCTCCGGCCTGTCGCGTTTGATATGTTGGCGCTGAACATTTTGTTAGTAACGGTCTCGCTTTGCGTCGAAATGTTAATGCTTCCAACCCGGTATTTAAATGTGAACGCGGTAATGACGACCGGCGTGACGCGGTGAAGTTAGGTTGCGCGGATGCGCTGTGAACTCGTGTCTGATAATGCACGGGCAATGTGAGCGTCTCGCCATTTCCCATGCGACATCTTATCCTTTAACAAAGAACGGCAACACATCGGCACCTCCTCGTCCGGGGCAACGCTACCTTCATCGGTTTCCGTTATCGTGAACGTGGGAGGCACTGAAGGGCGTTCTGAGATAAGGAGCTGCCCAATGCACATCGCTCGTTTCGAAACTGTGAAGCTGGCGGCGTTCTGAACTCACCGTATGTTTTTCACTGCTGCGTTCGACGCCGTTCGCTGGTGAGCGCGGAAGCTGGTGGCAGCGAAAAAATGAGTGTGAATGACCTGTCTGCGACGGCTTGCCGAACAAAATCGCTGCCACTGCAACGGCAAGCAGCCTGTCACTGAGCTCTCGCGGAATACCGGTGCATCCGGCGGGAGGAGAGGTGGGCTGAAACAAATAAGGAGTGGTGTTTAAGGCAGCATAACTGTTCCGGATGTGTATCTTCCCTGCAAACACGCAACTTTGAAGCTGATGCATTTGTTGTTTGCTCAATGATGGCGCGTATCGCTGTTTTAACTGTTGAAACGCAGTGCGGCTATTTAATGGCAGGCCAACTGACAACCTCGCTTCTGCTATAGTTGCCGTAAATCGCCAGCTTCCTCGGCTTGCTGTGGCACAGCGCTTGTCTCAACGCAGGCACTGATGCGTGATAACTGGTCGGTCGTGGGGTCCGGACTCGCTTTACGTGATATTACGATGAGATTTCGGTTTTGAAATTTCGGAAGCTGAAGGTAGTTGAAGATATAGAGCCCGATGAGCTTAGCGTTATATCTGAAGTCTTGCCATCGGCTATCACATCTGTCACCGCCTGCTGAAATGGCGCCCTGCGCCTCCTCTGCTCACTGTGTTTGTGGTCGTCGATGCCCTGCGACTCTTGACGCAATCTGCAGTTAAGTGCTGATAATGCGGGCGCGTTAACGGGGAGCGAAGATGATGGCGAGGATGCATCCCTGACAGTACTCGAAGATCAGAGGAAAAGTGACCTGTTAGGCGGGAGATGAATGGAAGGTCGGCGCAGAGTGCCCGCCAACAGTGATGAATGGCGAAGACAGCAGGCCGCCTCTGAGGAAGCGCTTTAACAACCTGATAAACAAGCGACCAGCTCGGGGAATACTGGCGAGCGGCCGCGGTGTTCCTTCATGTCACTGAGGCATCGCCCGTAGCTATACGCGGTGATGTTCCGAAGGCTGATGCTTTAGCTATCGGCTCAACGGCTGTTACGCATCATGTCGGTTACAAATAATGCTCTGGCATGTGTTTCGCAACTGTATCTGGAATTGAACTGAGCTGCGTAGTGTAGTTCTCGCCAATACGAAAGTGCTGCCGTATGTGGGCACGGCACCGGTAACTGTCTGTTTGACAATCGACTGTCGTTTGGCTTTTTCACGCTGTGTCGCGACGGATCACATTCGAATCGGCGAGGCGAACTCGCTCTGCGGCTCCAACTGTTCGCTGGCGAGCTCAGCGCGATCGAGGCCTCACATTTCGTCAAAGGCTTCTGACGAATAGAATCATGCGAAGTGTCACGCGGTCGAACACACCAGTATTAATGCTACGGCTATTGATGCGAATGAATGAAGAATATTTTTATTTGATGTGAACTACCTGAGTGGCCCAACTCTGAGCCCTGTAGCCACGGTATATGTCACTCATTATCAGCATATCGAATGTCGTGACAAGTCAGTGACTTGACGAAAACTGGCTGAATGTCTGCGTTCGTGAATGAGCGGTGATTTGTTGACGTGGTGATTTGTTGCGGGAGGCCGCTGAAACGCTGCGGCGATGGGCGTCGTGTTTCAGTTGTTGTTACCGTTGATGTTGACCTCTGTTTGGACACGATGAATCACCGGATTAGTCTTCGGGAGACATTTCTGTTGATTATTGGGTGTTTTCTCATCTGTATGAGACGTGATGTGTTTGGGCGGTGCGCACGTGGTGTTGACCTGGTGGAGGCTGTTTCTGACCTGGGGAAAAGGAGAACTATTTCGGCAATGCGCACGCACGGAGGTCACTGTCACGCCACGGTGGGTCTGGGGAATGAACTGTGCCTTCTGCTGTGGTTTTGCCCACTTGCGGGGTGGCCTGTCTGTATTTTTAAATTCATCTGTTCATCATAATTGTCAGGTGACCACCATGACTATCATCTCGCTTCCAACTCAAACATAGTGGCGGTATTCTTACATTTGGAATATGAAACTGTCTTCCTTCCCCTGAACCCGGCGTACTCGGTCACCTGCCAGGCACAAGGACCTCGTCAGAACCCACCCATCTCCTGTTTCCTCATGTGCGACTCCCGGCGGTCGAACTGGCGTTCGCTCCGGTGGTCCACGCTGCGTGTGCGAGATGGTCCAGCAGACTGCAGCATCTGAGGAGGGCTATGGAGATCAGCCCACTCAAGCTGTCTCTTTCGAAAAATCACTGCTGTTACGGTCCATCCGTTCAGGCGTTTGAGATGGTGGATGCACTGTGGAGATGGTCTTGATCGTGCAATGTGTCGGCTGTGTGTGGTCGGCGGGGCGGGAGGTGGTGCGTGTGTTGTGCGCTGTGCTGGTGGGAGGGCACGTTCCAACAGGCATGAGGGCGTGTGGCTATATTGAACTGGCTTTTGTGAATGAACGTGCAATGCAACACCTTCTGAAACTCGAACGTAATATTAAACTGTTTCTGCCGGCTCCAGTGAACAGGCCGATCGTCGCGCGCCCCAGTGTTTGTCTGTCTGACAGCAGATTATCACCAGTTGGATGAACTTGCCGGAGGGCCTCGGCACGGTGGTGGATCTGGTGCTCTTCATGCCTGTTTCTTCGTTCGACTGGGTTTGAGGACTGCATACGGTATCGATGGCGATCCGGTAACAGCAAGTCCATTGGGGGAACACAATATTGACAACATCGAGCTTCGGCTAAGCATGGGCCAGATGAAGTATTTTAAAGTGCATGCTGATTGTCTTTGTTAAAAACTGTTGTCTTTGTTCGGCTCATAATCCGTGTTCATATCTTCACTACGTTTTCTATAACGGGGGCTTTCCGGTCTGACGCTGTTGGAGTGGCGGGCGCGATGTAACTGCCTGTTTACGTTGAGAAACTGCGTGTGTTGCCGTGTGCCAGGCGACATGCTGCCACGCTGTTGAGCAGATGAAATGTCGTGACAGGCAGGGAATGATGGTCAAACTGGCGACAACTGCTTCTCTGGACATTTCCTCTTCTCCCTCCTCCCTAAACTGCCTGCCCTAGGCTGTTACATTTTGTTGTCCTCACCTTTATTATTTGTATACTCCCGATATTACAAATGTGATCGACAATTGCGTTGGTGGATTGGATAACCAATGATGAGCCCTTGAGGAGACCCTGCGGTTCGACAAGTCTGCTCCTTGTTTCGGTGCGATTAAATAAATTGAGGGAGGGAACAGAACGAGAGGGACGATCGCAGTTTTGGGAGGATGCACTGAGGACACGTTGTCTGGTGATCGCACTACAATGCTGGTACGATTTTTGGGTGGTCTCATGTGTGCAAATGATGTGAGGTGGCTTCAGACGTGACATAAGACCTCGGTTCCGGACAGGCCGGACTGGGAACGTAAAAACTGTCCCGGTTCATGTGACGATGGGCGGGGCGTGAGAGTTTAACAAAAACGTTGTAATACTAGTCTGGTGATATTTTATTCGGTGTTAATTTTATACGTCCATTCATTATCTACCGCCCTCTGTTGAGTAAGCTGAAGACACAGCTGACGTGAAGCGGTGCTCGCTACTGAACAATGCCGATCCCGGCACGTATGAACAGGCAAGCATTCACTTTCACATTCACACCTGCGAGCAATAAATCGCGAATTGTGTGCGTGATCTGGACTGTGAGACAGGCTGGAGAATCGGGCAACTGCAGGCTTCACGCGGAGAAGAACTCGGGGTTCGGGCAGTGGCCTTCTTGCTGCGAGGCTGGTTCTGGCTGCTGTGCCACCGTCGCTGGACCCCATGCGCGTGGGCTCTGGTCAGTTGTTACGGTGCCTATTTTGCTGAAGCTCGTTGAAAAATGTGTTCATCCATGTTGTTTCTGGATAATTAGCCGGGACTGTGCTGCTGATGATGCCGGAAGGGCGAAGGTGATGGAAATTGACCTGTTATGCTGACTTGAAGTATCGCCATGCTGACCTGTTATGTTGAACTATGTCACGGCTTTTGTGTTAAATATTGATGGGTACGGTATGGGACCGTACGGGTGGCGAATAACGAGACGCACTGCTCAGGCCACTTGCTTGTGTTCGGCGATTTATACGCAGGGATCAGTGGTGCAGTTTTCTTTTTCCTGTGCGTCGATACCAGACTCGGGGTTGTCATTCACCTTGAGATGGTGATGTGCTGAATAACGATGATATGTTATACTGCCGTAGAAGATATCATATGTTTGAAACGATGTCAGTGAAACAACGATGCGTTCTTACGTTATTTCTTCGACCAAATCGATGGTGACTATGAAACGTCAACTGCGTCTAACGCACCGGTTCGGAAGCCTGTTCCGCTTATTCGCTCGTCTCTGCTGTTAAAGCATGCGGGCTAACGCCTGCTCGAACGTGACTTCTGGCGACATTGTGGTGTGTTGTGTTACGCGCTCGGCATTTGATCGGCAAATGTCACACAAACTGGGCGTTGATGTGTGTGGCCAGCGCCGGAAGTCGGGGTTGTCGCTGATTTGAAATGAGTCATGAATGGGACTGTAAGGTCTGCACTCTGAGGCAATTCGCTGTGTATATCGGTGGTCGACGGAATAAGGCTGTATGTGTTGTCGTGACTCGGGGACCAGCGTCGGCTCAAATGGCGGGCCTCTGGATATTGAAACTCTTCCGAACCAGCCAGCGGGCGGTGCGCAATGCGATAACTCTGCTGTGTTGGCTTACGATCGACTCGAAGACAGATGTTAAAGCCGGGCGTAATGTAATTCACGCATCTTTACTACTGACTCTTTCTGGCTCGCCACCTCCTCTGCTTAGGCTCTGGCGTTTGGTGTGAGGCTGTGTGTGAGACGATTGGAGGACTGGCTGGTTACGGCGGGCCGCGTCTGACTCTCAGACCGTCACAGCAAGCGGAGGAAAACCAAGTAATGACCGTGGTCTTTGGCGGTGGAAAAACGATGATTAAACGATAACGACAGTGAAACACACGACTATGAATGGGAATGGAGAATCGAAATGAACGGCGGTTTGAATGAAGGGGGCAACGGGGGGAAGGAAGGGTTGGCGAGGGGCCCTGGCGGTGAGGTGAACGAAACGGGTGAATGTTTGAACGAGCGATGGCAACCTGGCTGACAGGCGCTGATAAGCGGCCGACTGTCGGGCTGACGGAAGCTGGCAGCAACGGTGAGGGCATGGAAGACTGAACAGATGGGCAGGCCAGACCGAGGCGGCTCGACAGGCCCAAGTGGTGCGCAATGACCAGACCGGACTGTGTCAGGCACTCAGCATAATCTGGGTGTTAATTCCATGTAATGGTTTCAAGGCATTTCGATTGCTGAATGTGAATGTATTTAGACTCATGCTGACGGCATTGAAGGCGGACTGTCGTGACATCTCTCCTGCGCTACTGTGGGCCATATTTACTCATTTCTGGTTTATGTGGTATTGCAGGCTCGGTTGCACAACAATAACTTTGGAGGCAGCGGCGGGCGAAGCTATTTGACGCCACTGGTGTTAATGGCGGGCTACGGATATTCATGGTACCGAAAGGATGAAACTAATGTTTGGGCGCGTCTGGGCAACAACGAATGAAAAGTTTCATTGTGAAAAAACGCTGGCGACAAATGCGTGTGTTTGTGTTGTGTCACTAATGACAAGCTGTTTCGATGCAGGCTGTGGATGGTTGTCGTGCAGATGCTGGTGGTATGGTAACAATCTTGTTCTATGCTGACAATGAAAGACCGCTGCCTTATGGTGCATACTATGACGGCGTAATTGACGCTGTTAGCACGCTGATGTTGGCATTTGAACTGCTCGCAAGGGTCGAGCGTAACTGCGAACTGCTGAGAGTCTTCGGCACTGATAATGTTTTGAAATACATTGTGTTTCTGTCTTGAATTGCTGCGTTGATACACTGTAATATGAAATTGTTATTCAATCGATGAATCTTTTCGCGGACGACATTTGCCGGACCTGCTCGAGTGCGTCTTCGGTGTTGTGACTACGCAGTATCTTGGGGGAACCCCAGGGCGTCGGTCAGGCGGTCGGCGTCGAGACGGCAGCGGATGGAAGGCCAGCGGTCGGCAGGTCGTTCTTGTCATCGTCTCTGATCGAGAAGACGAGGCGTCCTGCGCGGTGGTGAAGAGGTCGCCGCAGCGGACGTGACGGCGTCGCATGGTAATGTGGCGGATCGTAAACTCGTGATGTCGTGTCGCGGGGTGTGGACGCGACAGGGTCACTCTGCCACTCTGCCAGGCTCCTGGCGCGGCTGAAATTACTCCGTGACGTTTCTTCGGCAACGTATCCTTCGGTTGTGGTCATAATGCTTCGCCATTTTCGTTCATTCGGCTCAGATCAAGGCGAGGTAATTACTGACGGCTTCTGGTCGAGATGTTCGGCGTTGCTGCTGGGATGTTTTGTTCCATTCTAATCTGTGATCAGATGCTGTATTTGTTGGTGTGCCCGGATCAGGTGACATTTCTCGACAGCACAA